>DVZL01003292.1:0-14162 GCA_018236625.1 Lasaia peninsularis
CAACATCTATAGTGTCTATAGGCCACGGTTGTCTCTTACCATCAGGAGACCCGTGTGCCTGTTCGCTGTCTTATCCCAATAAAAAATGTACTTAGAGATAAACTTCAAAGTAACAAGGATAATGCTTGGAAGGCTGTTACATAATATGAACTCCCGTATAACTTTTAAGTTTCTTGAAAACATATCAAAACAATTGTTCGGCAAACTTTAATAAGCTCCCCCAGTCGCTCACTTGACGTCTATCAGGGGCAAAACTGTCCAAAGTTCAACTTCTTTGTAGTATAAATTTTACTCTCTTTGATTATTTTGTTTTGATTTAAATACAAAGAGGAAGCTTACAAAAATGAGCGCTCAATCTATACAAATAAATATAATTGGAGATGCAGTAATATTAAAATAACCGCTTTTTACTACATGCGTATGTATGTATACAAGAGTACATATTATACCAAAATAATATTTTTTAGAATTCTTTTCTGTCTGTCTATCTGAATAATTTGAAATATATATATCAATTTAGAATTTCTAAAATAAGGTAGCCAAAGCTATTCCTTCTTACGTCAGCTGTCTAACAGTGAAAGTCATGTCAAGATTAGCGGGTACAAATAGACAATTAGATAGACAGACATAAATTCTAAAAAATATTATTTTGGTATAATATGTACTCTTGTATACATTTATACTCATGTAGTATATTTTAGACTAGCTGCCAGGCGCGGCAGCAGGCATAGTTCGTAGTTGGAAATATAGGACAGCAGCGCCACCTATCGGGTCCAATTTTATTTTTAAATCATAAAGAGATCCATCGAAGAATCCATATAAAATTTGAAATAGATAATAAGTAGGGAAAGATAATTCTTACTACCTGTTGTCCTATTACCCGTTTTGCTATAAGAATAAAGCATTTTCTCGCAGTAAAAATTAGACCAATAATAGTGATATAAATCCAAATCAGTCCAGTAGTTTCGGAGACTATTCAAAACAAACAATCAAATATTTGCTCTTTATAATATTAGTATAGAAATGTATAAAATAAAATAATAAAATAGAAACGTAAAATATAAAAACCCAGATATAAAACGAAATATGATAATATTGTTTGAATTTAAAATCTATAATGCTATCTATAACAATAATTTGAAATGAATAACAATAATTTGAAATCGATATCAATAATTTGAATTCTATAACAATAATTAACGTACCTACACAACAAGCAACTTGTAAAAAAGCAGCGAACATAAACAAATAACAGCAAAGAAAACGTTATGATAAAGTGTGTTCTTTAGTTTTAAAGTTGTACAATTTCACAATATTTATTATTTTTATTTCAAAATTTCGCTTTAGGCTACCGGTTTCACTTTTTAAAATATTTTTTTAATATAAAAATTATTTATTTGCGGAATATGTGTGATAAAAAGTTGTTAAAAACAAAAGTTTTTAATTATACCAACGTATTCCACCACAATGTGGTGTGCAAATATTTTAACAGATAATTTATATTTATTTATTTATTGTAAAACTTTTATATTACATACTAAATATCATATTATTTATGAACATTAATTTACACCCAACTCATTTTAACCCTGTCTACCATAAACTGCCACCATTTCCAAAACCTGGCCAGTCAAGAGAAGAAACTTCAAAACAAACTCCACTTCGTCTCCCTCTCTCACCTCTCCCATCATCTCCCACGGCAGCACGACCGCGGCAACCACATTAAAGCCTCACTACTTTTTTTGTGTGTGTTTTATGTTATGAGGCAGCGAAATAGCAACCAGCTTTCCAAATGGTAAGAGACAACAGCCACCTCTAGATACTGTAAATGTATATATATGAAAATTATTGTGCTAGTTACACTAATTATAACTGAAGAACGGCTGAACTGATTTGGTTAAACTAGGAGAAAGACATATAATACTTTTCATCCCATTTGTTTTTCTTGATATTTCGTATGCTTATCGGGTAGATCTGAGAATAGGTCAACATCTATTTTTCATACCCAAAGTGCGGGCGGTACGACATTCGCCGGGACATCTAGTACTTACTGAATATATTTATATTTTTTTTATGTCTAGCGCATGACTGTCACTGTCTAAATGTTTCTGTAAAATAATGACAATATCGCGTACTGGCGCTATGAATGATACACTATTTTCCCAATAAAAACGCTCAAGCTCGTATTGCCAAAATGGGTGGTAGAGGTATAATAAACTGACGAAATTATGCCCCATGATTTAACAGATGGCAAATTCGTCGCCATATCTATCACGGATACAATTGATATTGTATCCGTACTTATCCGCAAATACTTTTCAAATATAATGAAAAAAACTTGAAAGAACAAGTTGCCCTAGGAACCAAACCCTCATCAAGGACCTCATGCGTCAAAGTGAGAGACCGAGAAAATAGTATACTTAAAACTTGTCAAAAAAATGTACCACGAATAAAGTTTTATAACTAATGTTCGACGTAATACAAACCCGTGTGTTTTCACATGAAATACATAATACATTGAGTTAATCTGTTCTCCTTTAAGCTCCAGTCAGGAATTACTCCCAACCTGTGGCTCAGAAAGCTTAGTGTTACGATTGTTTGAAACTGAAATCTCAGTTATAATTGCTATCAGAGTTACTTAATTACAAATTTACTTTATACAAGATACAAGTTTTTACTCTGGAACGTTCCATAATTGAACATGTGACTTCGTGATCTTGTGACGGTCTTTGTCTGGATAAAATTGAAAAGACTAGAAAACCGACTTCAATTTCGTTAACATATCTAGATTTATCATATCCAAGTACAAAAGGCACAAAAATAGTACGTAACTGCCATCCGTTTCCTAGGATTCTATAAAAAACATAACCTTTTCTGGGATTGTTTTTGCACCCAACATGGCGACGGACTTCATAAGAGTACCTCTCCCTACTCTTCCGGGGACATGAGCGTGACGATATTAATTTTATATCATACTAGCTGTAGACGCGAATTTGTCCACGTTTTCATTTTATACATTTGTAAAATAAATTTCAAAAAAAAGTAGTCTAAACCTCCACTTATTACATCAGCTGTCCACCGGTAAAAGTCCTGTCTTGGTCCAACTGTTTCAGAGATTAGCGGGTACAAGCAGTCAGACAGATAGATAGACATACAGACAGAAAGATAAAAATTCTAAAATCCATTATCTTTTACATTTAGTAAAAAGTGGTTATTTTAATACCTATTACATACAAACACTCCAATTTTTTTGTAGATTATCTATACAAATAAATAAAATTATTTCACACGATACTCTTATATAACAAAATTAAAAATCAAAATGCAAAGTCAAAACACCTTAAAGTCCAATTAAAAGTCTTAAAAGTCGTAATCAAGCTTGTGAACGTTTCTAAAACAGATGAATGGTCCAATTTAGGACTTATGTAGTCCGCCTTTACAAATTAGGATATCTATTATTTTTACGACGACTCGCACGGATTGGTATTACCGCGTGATCTATTTGGTGCTCATCAATGTGCTGTTCCATTTTAGAGTGTGGGAAGCTATTGAGCTGGTAATATACCTAATTAATAATAAGCATTACCGTCTATAAGCGACGACTGTTTCTTAGTATCAAATTATCCATTTTCATATTGACCTTATAGAATAGAATAGTTAAGTTCTTATCAGTTTTGATGTTTCATCTCATAAACAAACATACACATCCTTAACGCCAAGTCCATTGCGTGGGGGGAAGTTACGGGATAAGACAGCGAACGGGCACACGGATTTCCTGATGTTAAGAGACACCATAGATGTTGTAGGTGCGCCGCTGCCCTGTGGTCGAGCTGCTAGACCTTATTTGTAAGTCTATAGGCTACCCTACTCTCCGGACTGGAACACGACCATGTAATTATGGCGGCAGGAGAAAGGCCGTGGAAACCTACCCGAGTGAGTTGCTGCACAGCACTCTACTACCAGTGGTCATGTTGGTAGTGACATAACCTATGCTTGCCTCTTACGAGCTGTCTGGAGAGAAAACAGTTGGTCTATTCTACACAGATGACCCGGATCAACACAAGGACTCCATACTACATACATACATATTTACTTAGGTACATAGTTATTTATAGATCTGTTAAAATTTCAACTTTCTTGTCTGAAATACAGCTTTGTGACAGACATACAGACGGCAAAGACTTGTTAATAAAGTTCAATTTTTACCCTTTGCATGCGGAACCCTAAAAAACTAAATGCAAAATCAAACACTTCAAAGTCCAATTAGTACTCAAAAATCGTAATTAACCGCTAGCTTACGTTTCAAAGGAAGCTGAATGGTCCAATTTAGGGTTCAGTATATTAGCGCTGCCTTTACAACTTACAATATCAGTTTAATGTGTACTTTGATAGTTTTCAATGGGATTAATTTGGTGTTTAGGGCACGAACACACGAACTACTTCATGTCTTAGAACGATTAAATATTATTATTTAGAGTAATCGTTTATGTGAAACTGACCGATATTACCGGCTTTAGTCAGATACTAAAGTTTTTGCATTTATATTCTTCACCGTCGGCACTTGGTGTAGCTACATTGTACTTTATTATAGAAAACATTTTTTTTATAATAAAGCCGTGATGATGTCGTAAAAATGAAATTAATTGTTTCAAGTGTAAATAGTTAAATAAAATTTGATGTGGAAAAGCACAAGTGATTTTAAAAAGTTTAAGTTGTTTTATTAACAAAAGTCTACCAAAACAAATGTACGCTAGTATTTAAAGTTATAGCTATCTCCTTTCAATACAAGAAGAAAGAATGAGACAAAACACGTTCAGTCTTATACTCAACTTTTTGCTCGACTTCAATTTTAACGGAATATAAAAGCTGCACAAGCATTTGTCCTAAGTTACTAGACTTTATTGTTTTCATAAAAAAAAAGATAAGTTTAGACGATAGGAAACAGAATCGGCATCATTATTTCTCCGGGTCATCGAGCTTCTTAAATCGATTTCCCACCAACTTTATATTCCGAAATCAAAAAAACGATAGTAATATAAAGTGACGTTGTGGAGGCAGGAATAAATGAGACAGGGTTATCAAACCGACCATAGTTTTCTTTCAATGCAAGATCTTTATTTCCGAGGTATAGTCACAGTGTTAGTGATACATCGCCTTTTATTGTATTATAACCTCATTAACTCAAAAACTGCAAAAATCTGACTTTAACTTTGTTAACTTGTCATTTAGGCATTTTTAATTCATAAATCAATAAATTACCCAAATCCTTTCAAGTTTCAAGATTTCTCCAGGAATTCATCATCAGATCTTGACATGATGGCCATGGGACCATCTATGAGGTATCCTTTCAAACAAAAAAGGAATTATCCGAATCTATTCAGGCGTCTTCGAAAAATCAGTAAACATTCGTAAAAAAAGGATTCCGATGACTTAAAAACCTTCTCCTTTTTTTTAAGTCGGCTAAAAACTCATTAAAAATACGCTCGTTTCTTACGTCAGCTTTCTCTCAACTTTATCTTAAATTAAGATGAAAGAAAAGAGAGTGAAAACCCGGGACACAATACGGTAACAGAATATCCACCTGTCACTTTACGGGTCCTAATATCATCGGCTAATCATGGGTGCATGTGTACCTCAGTCTACCTTTTCAGGAATGCGGGTATGACGATATTTATTTTTTCGTTATCTCCAATCAAAATAACAGATTTTTACAAAAAAATATTTATTACATGTAAGCACATAAAAGTAAGCACAAATTAAAAGTAAGCAGAAATAAATAAGTAAGCAAAAAGTAAAAGTAAGCAAAAATGCAGGTAAGCGTAAAACAAGGGGACCCTCGTATCGTTTGCTTGTTCGGAATTTCACCAATATTGTTTATTTACTTTACATAATTGGCAATCGATACGAATTCCAAAGTAAAGTGCTGATATTAGGTTCATTACAAACGCTCGTGAAGCATTTCCCTTTGGCTGAGGTGTTTGTTGCTTGGATCAAATAACAAGCTAATTGCTTAAAATTATTTACTCACAATTAATTTTAACGTCGTTGGTCGAGGGGTTAGAGCGCCACGAGCCACGGGTTTGATTATTGACAGGTGGTGACTCTTATATGATGAACTAAAGCTGCCAATAATTCGACCACCTCGTTGGCCGAGTGGCTAGCGTATACGCCTAACCGCATCGACTAACCGCGAGGCTCGGGTTCGATTCCCGACGGGGACTGGCATTTATGTGGTGAATATGGTTGTTTGTATTTCCGGGTCTGGGTGTTTATTCAATTTATTCTAGTATTTATTTAAGTATTTCTATGTATTAGTATCGTTGTTTAACACCCACACAAGCATATAATTTGCTTACTTTGGGGTTAGATTAATTTTTGTAATTTGTCCAGTAATATTTATTATTATTATTATATTATTATTATTAATAGTCTTCAAAATAAGCGCGTATGTATGAAGAGAGTGAAGAAGGTGGAGGAAGAACATATTATATCTCTGTATTTTCGGGTCTGGGTGTTTATTAAATTATTCTGCTATCCATTTAAGTATTTCTATGTATTAGTAGCGTTGCGTGAAACCCATAATACAAGCATACAATTTGCTTACTTTTGCGTTAAGACCAATTTGTGTAATTTGTCCACTAACATTTATTTACCTATTATTTTTATACCCAAATAACATTTTTTCCTGTTGGTCTATCTGTTTGTTCCGGCTAATATCTGGAACAGCTCGATCTATTTTAACGGAAAATTCACATCCAGCCAATACACCTGAAATAATAATGAGAATTAAGTCATTATTTTAGATTAAAAAAAAAAAATTAAACGCGAACAAAATCGCGGGCATAGTCTAGTGCTTAACATGAACGCAAATATTCAAAATATAAAAGTGTACTTGCAGATCTCATTCTTATCGCCCATAATAATATTTGCTGGACTCACAGGAGACAGGAAATTAATAAAAAAGGTACCTGATGACCTTTACGCTCTTTGATGTCTTCAAGCGTCATACTTCTTTTTCAGGATAAAAATATAACTTCACATATAACTTATTATTGAAAATGATTATTGAAATAGCCAACCGGTTTCAGCCGATGATGGTGTAAAAACGAAACCTGTTGGCTATTTCAAAAATAATTTTAAAGTTGTATGAGAAAAAGTACATGTGTGTCGGTTGCTCTGTATTTGTGCATGTAAATTTAACATTAATTATTACAGTCCGCTTTTAATCACTGAAAGCCAGAACTCCTGAATACCCAGCAAAGGCACTGGCACCAATATGCTTGAATAAAAAATAATAAAAAATGAATAAAATATACTTACACCAAAGAAATAAAACAAAAATGTTCACTAATAAAAAAACTTTTTAAATGAAAAACAAAGAAAACTCATTTAACTAAAAAAATTAAAAAATAAATCTAAGTATACAAATAACTGAAATTGGAGCGTCTGTATGTAATATTAAAATAACCGCTTTTTACTAAATGCATATGTATGCACAAGGTACATATATCAAAATGTTATTTTTAGAAGTTTTATCTGTCCGTCTATCTGTCTGTTTGTACCCGCAAATCTCTGAAACGGCTGGAATTAATATTTATTTATTTATTTAATCTTTTTTGTACATCATATACAAATATGTTATACAAAAGGCGAGCTTAATGCGTATAGCATTCTCTACCAGCCAACCTAATAATACTTATAAATATTTAAATAGATACTAGAATATAAATAAACACCCAGATCTGACCCAGACATCTATGTTCATCACACAATTGCCTGCCCTAGTCGGGAATCGAACCCGATTCCTCGCGGTTGGTCGATGGCGTTAAGTACGCTAACCTAAAGCAGAGACGAACGGAGTTATCGTGTTATTAACATACAAAAAAACATGCACATGAAATAGGAACTCCCCGTTCCTGAAGTCGGTTAAAAAGGTCTGAATTAACAACATTCAAATATAGAAGGTGGATTTAAATAGAAATCGATAAAGAATTCTAACCAAAACTCCCATATTGGTTTTATTTCACATGCTTATAAAACATTTCCCGTTAGTCTAATACGTTGTAGAAGAAATGGAGGTGTTGTGCTTGGTCTAAGTGATAAACTATAGCTATAATTGTTTTAATTCCCAATGTCTAGCAGTTTTATATATCTAGTTTGCATACACATATAAACCTTAGCCACACAGTTTTCAGAAATATATTGTGACAGCCTGCACTTAATATTAAGAGTTTATTTCATTTATAAATTCATAAATAATTTATAATAATTAATTCATTTATAAATAAATAAGTTATATCAATTAATGTCTATCACGTAATATGTACCAATTAAAAAAGAGCTCTGGTATCATATCAAACTGATATTAAATGGGGATTGGCTTAGACTGGAAATGCGCCAGTTGAACACGATGTGGCCTCGTATGGGGTATATAAATAACTAGCAACCCACCCAGACTTCGCACGAGTAATACCTATTATACACGTTATATACATAAAAACCTTCCTCTTGAATCACTCTAACTATTTAAGAAAATCGCATCATAATCCGTTGCGTAGTAGACTTGCTCGTAAGGTCTAACAACCCGTCCACAGGGCAGGGGTCAGTTCAGCGGGCACCTACGACATATATGGTGTTTATAGGCCACGGTTGTCTCTTGCCATCAGAAGACCCCTGGGCCTGTTCACTGTTTTATCAGAGAAAACTACTTTGCTTTATACTATGTTTTGATTAAATAAAAATGCTTACGCTGTCATTCATTAATAAAAATCATTCGCTATAAGCTTATAACTTGCAGTCGATGTTACGAAGCGTTTGGCATAGTATTACCGTCTTTGAGAAATAGTTAATACATTACTGGTTGCATCTGACTGGCGTTAGTTTACTTAACGGATGCTGGATGCTGCGGTCCGACCGATCTTTGAGACTGAGCTGAGGGGGCGAATATTTCCTACTTTCATCTGAGATTATCAGCGCAAATATTTAGTGCTACCATCATGAAGTTTTTAACCCCCGACGCAACAATAAGGGGTGTTATAAGTTTGACGTTTCAGTTTATCTATTTGTTGACTTGTCTGTCTGTGGCATCGTAGCTCCCATACGGATTAAGGGATTTCAATTTAGTTTTTTTTGTATTAAAGGTGGCGTATCTGTGAGTGTTTGTAGACATATTTGATGAAAATTTGAGTTGAGCCGCTTAAAAATTGCAGGTGTGAAAGTGGGGGAGGATAGCCAAACGTCTGCAAATATACTCGAGTGGGGTCTCAAATGAAAGTGCTGAAAGAGAATATTGATGACTGATCCTTTAAACATTGTGGGATTTTGCGAAATTTAAATATTTTCTTTTATCTAATATTATCACCTTTCTAGACTGACTTTGATGCACGATATTTCGGGTTCGATATCCGGTTGGGTAACTTGTTTTTGTAAGTTTTTCAGTTTATTTAAAAAAATATAAAGTTTATATGAATAATGCCTGGGATTGGTTTTGTGTCTAGTATAGCGACGGATTTGCCACATGTTACATAGGTCGTCCGGACCTAATATCGTCAGCTAATCGTGGGTGCATATGCCTACCTTTTCGAGGTATGGGAGTAAGAATAAAATAAATATCATAAATATTACTCGACAAAATACACAAATTTATCTAAACCCCAAAGTAAGCAAATTAAACGCTTGTGTTATGGATGTAAAACAACGATACTAATATATAGAAATACTTAAATAGATACAAGAATAAATTTAATAAACAGAAATACAAACATCTATGTTCATCACATTAATGCCAGTCACCGTCGGAAATCGAACCCGAAACTCGCAGTTAGTCGATGCGGTTAGGCGTGTACGTTAGCCACTCGGCCAACGAAGTGGGAAATATTTATTAATTTATTTCATACTACCGACCCGCCCCGGCTTCCCACGGGTACGGACTACATTAAAAAGAGGGTATGTTTTTACGCGATTAGTATTATAAGTCCGAAAAATGTCTGCCCTTTGAAAGTTGTCTGTATTATTAAAATAGTTCACGCGAGCGAAGCCGCGGGCGGACAGCTAGTAAGAAATAAATTAGGTGGTACCAATCTGGAAGACCTGCTTCATTCTAACTCTGATTTTTGACTGACTGCAATAGTGGGAATATGTAATTCAAACTAGATTACCAGTAAGTGACGAGGTCTTCACATCCCGACACCGAGAAACACGTCGCTTAAAGTGGATATTTATTACTAAATTATTTTTGCCCATGTTTTTTTTTTAATGTATGCATCAAAAGTCTACCAGTCAACCTTACTCAATCTGGATTATATTTGGAAGATTGGAACAGAATTATTAATTTTAAATTAATCATAAATTCAATTTTAAATTAACCATAAAATCCATTTTAAATTAACCATAAAAATTCACTTTAAATTAACCATAAAATTCATTTTAAATTAATCATAAATTTCCATTTTAAATAAATCATAAAATTCCATTTTTAATTAACCATAAAATTCCATTTTGAATGAATCATAAAATTCAATTTTAATCTAATACACTCCCTTGGAGGTCGAATTTAGAAAATATATTTTCTTAGTAAAAGCCTACCTCATAATAGGTATACCTTTGGGAAGTTTTAAGTTTCTAGACCTAAGGATTAAGCCTGTGCATTTATACATCAGTTAATTATTTTTGCTTTTTATTTATAGAACTAGTTGTCCCGGCGAACTTCATACCACTCGCACTTAAGTATGAAAAATAGATGCTGACCGATTCTCAGATCTACCCGATGTACACACAAAATTACATGCGATGGAACAGAACGAAAAGAAAAGTCCATCTCCTGATTCTAAGCTACCTTCCCACCAATTTTTAACGAAATCGGTTTAGCCGTTCTTGAGTTATAGATAGTGTAACTAACACTTCCTTTTATGTATATAGCTATTTATGTATATCTAATTATGTAAGGCAAACAGTTCATTACACTTTATGTCGAGCCATAACATCAAAACACGGATAAAATCTTACTCAAATACTAGTGTAGCGATCGGCAAAGTTTTCGTATCGAAGTTCGCAAGATAAAGCACGCTTGCTAAAAGCTCGCTTTTGCAGCTTTAATACACTTTGGAATATTTAATTTATGTATTCGTATTTTCACGATCTTCAAACTAAAACGAAAGTCACGGAGTTCGATGATTTACGAATTATAAGTGCGATCAAATTATCGATATCTATATTCATTTTTATCGATGAAATATATTAAAGTATAGCGTTTTCCCGCCGCTTTATCCGCTTGATATTAACTAGCCTGTTGTAGTTAATACCATCAAGCCTGTATCTCTGGTGATGTAGGCAGAGGTGATAATATATTCGAAGATATTCAGTCAATGAATGACATAGGCTATATTTCCACCCAAGCGAAGACGGGGCAAGCCGCTATTATTCCATATCCAAATGTAAAATTGTAACCCTATTACTACGACTCTGTTCGTCTTTCTGTGTGTTCATCTGTTTCCATGCTGTAACTCGTGTACCGTAATAGCTTGAACGTTGAAAATTTCACAGACGATGTATTTCTTTTGCCGATATACAAACAAATACTAAAAACAGAAAAAAATATATTGAGGGTGCTCCCATACAAAAAAACGTGATGTTTTGCAGTTTTTATAATACAAAATCCTTCGTACGCGAGTTAGATTCGCACTTGGCCAGGTTTTTTAATAGGGCATGTTTTTAAGTTTATGTAATTTTTCAATTTAAAATGTAAAAAAAATTCCAGACTATTATATACTTTGTTGAAGTAAATCAAGAAAAATACTGAACTTTAGATAACTTAGTGATTCTAAAGATCTAATTAAGGTAACTTAATAATCTTCAGTGCGCAAAGATAAAATCTCTCATCAAATACTAATGTAGCGACTGGCAAAGTTTTCGTATTGAAGTTCCCGAGATAAAGCACGCCTTACTGAACTCGAGCTTTTGCAGCTCCAATACACTTTCGAATACTTGTGTAGTACAACTATTTGTATTTAAAGTCAAAAACTTTGAAGTTACACGACTTCTATTCTTGCTTTTCTATCATAAGCTTTGAAAGTCTATGCACACTCATCAGTATTGTGTTTGGAGTGTTCTTCCATGATCAGTCATGGGTTAACTGTTAGGTTGGGTCTTGGGTTAACTATGGGAATAATTTTGTTTCTTTCATGAAGATAATTATAACGCAATAAAACTGCAAAACCCTGACTTAAACTTGTTAAACTTTTTTTTTAATTTTAATTTAAAACTCAAGCAAATTAAAAAAGCACTAGACGCCCCTACAATATGTGAAAGCTCCCTCAATTTCTTTAGGATGCCAAAATCGGATCCTGGTTTCCTTATCATGGTACCATCCTTGAAGTATCTCTTTTACTACAAAAAAATCAAAATCGGTTCATAAGCGACAAAGTTAACCGCGAACACACAATGAATAATGGTCGCATTGAGGAACCTCCTCCTTTGTTTAGAAGAAAAAAAAATAGAATAGAAAACGGATACCGTACCCGAAAGATATAAATGGAACCCTTTAACTGAGACTACGGTGTTCGTCTGTCTGCCAATCTGTGTGCCTGACACCAGGCTGTATCTTAGAACTGTGACAGCTAGATAGTTTATATTTTCACAGGTGATGTAATTCCGTTGCCACTATAATATAATAAAACAAAATTAAATAATGCTTACTACTCTCATACAAAAAACGTATTATTTTGCCGTTTTTTCGGATGCAACCCAACGTAGCCTTTCATGCCCGAGTCCAACTCGCACTTGGCTGATTTTTCGTTATTCTTATTTTAATATCCTATCAAAAATATGAATTTCGAAGATCATGAATTCTTTATTTAAATCCAAACGGAAAATTTTTAATTGAAAACGATTTTCTAATTTAATGTTAATGTGCCAGTTACACTGGTGAATTTTAGTCTTTATGCTATTTTGTTTGAGTTATTAATTTGTTTTTTCAACCGGGCTAACGGTCTTAACAGGCAGCGGCTGTCTGCTGTACTATTACACCACAGAAGCGATAATACAATATAATATATTATTTTAAAAACATCATATAAAGAACGTAATACTGCCTACCTCGCAAGGTACCTGACGTGAATATATGTACTAATCTAATACTTTTAAATGAGCAATTCTTGTATACATATTAGCGATCCCGGAACCAGCTCAGTCAGGGTGTATATATATATATTCAGTCCGAGTCGCGATTTAAAAATGGACAGCGCCATCTAGTTTCATGTTAGGTACTATCATTTAATAGCACATTTGATACAGGCATCTTTAGAAAATGTGTAAGTTTGTCACCAGCTTTTTGGCAGAGTGAAGCATTAAGCTTTTGCCTGATCAGATTGATCCAAGTCTTGTGACTCTTCCGAAATATTAGTGATTCATTCATTCATCATTAACCGTTGGAATGACCCCCACCATCAAGAGTCTCACTAGCTCATCTTCCACCTTTTCTATAAAAAATACTATATTTTTTTTCAATTCTGCAATGTGAAAGGCCTCTTAAAATCATTAATTAAAACTTCCTTTGAGATCAGCATCATAAAATCGCTATTATATTCATAAACCCGAATAGCCCCCAACTCATTACTCTTCTTTACTCCAATCGATCGGGAAGTACTGGTGTAAGCGACATTTTTATGAAATAAAATTTTTTCATCAAAAGAACCTTTAAAATATTTTCATAAAGGTCGAGAATTTTTTCTTGATAGCCGTTTAAATATGCTTCTTAATACACAACTTCAGAAACATTTTACTACGTCTACTATTTTTATACGTTACTAGCTGTTGCTCGCGACTCCGTTTGCGTAATCTATAATCCCGTAGCAATTACGTCATTATGACACAACCCGTAATATGCATAAGATAGTATCTCTAGTCAAAAACCGTCTATAAACTATGTTCAATCCAACAAAAAAAATTAGCAAATAGATAGTTTAGTTTTTATATTTATTTCCTTTCTTATCGTCTCTGTGGTGTAACGGTACAAGTGTCGCCTGTTAAGACCGTTAGCCACGTAGGGTCCCGGGTTCAATTCCCAGGTCGGGCAACTTTTCTAAAAAGGTTTTTCAGATTTTTCTGAGTAAGCATTTCATTGCCCGGGATTGGAATGTGCCCTAAGTGGCGATAGGCTTGCCACC
>DVZL01003293.1:0-14161 GCA_018236625.1 Lasaia peninsularis
AAGATCCGAACTTAAGCCGATTTTGTACCGAGCTGATAATAGAATAAAACTTATTTTATAATAAATTTAGTATATTAAAGGAAATTTTAAAAATGGGTTGTCTAAAAAATCCTGGACGATGCTCGGCACGGAAACTATGGAAGGGATTCCATAGTTTGCGTGCCGAGCATGCGCACTTTCTTTTATTCAAGGCCCCAACAGAGACGACTGCAATGTTCGGTTCGGTTTAAATGTTTAAAATTCGTAAACCTCTATTAGGACCAACTTTTTGGCATTCAACCCTATATCAACGTGTTCATAATAAAACAGCGCTTATCCGGATATATATTTTTTCTAATACCATAAGAAACATTAAATATTAGATAAAACATCATTTTTTTAAAGATAATTAAAAATATTTAGTCCACGATTTTTTATGGCAACCCATTTTTAATATATTCTCTAATATACTAAATTTATTATAAATAAGTTTTTATTTTATTATCAGCTCGGCGCAAAGTCGGCTTAAGTTCGGATCTTCTACTATAAGTTTTTTCAGTTAAGCTAAAAAACATAATGTTGATAAGATTAGATTTGTACCATCAGGTACAATTGGGCAACCTGTCGCATCATTGGTGCAATATTATGCATAATATGTACTTCTGCCTACATAGAAATATAGGCGTGACGATATTCATTTACCAGCCTAATTACTAGAATTTAAACTATTAGGTTAAATTACCTTAACATAATAATAAGTATCTGGCTGTAGACCAACAATGAGCGCCCAATTTCGTGTAGTTCTTGATAAGTAATAAATGCATTCCTCTTCTTTGTTTTTCTCCCTCCAATATTTTAGACGATGCCCTATTAGTTTGCCACGCAGCCTGTCGCGAGATTGGTCAATCGGATTCCAAGTGACATTCAGTGCGGTAGAGTTAAACGAGCGTGCATATACTTGTTGCGGTGCAACTTGTGGCATGTCTTCAGCCGAGTAAATTGTATAAACATCACTTTCAGGACCAGCCCCAATGTCATTGAAAGCTTGAACTTTAACATTGTATGGTGTAAAGAAATATTCAATAGATATATGGACTACATGCATTCCTACATTACCATATTCTTTAAGCAACAATGACTGATATTCAACTTCAGTACCATTGCGACGCCAAAATATCTTATAATGTATTCCTGGACCGTTTTGTAGATGACGTGGCAGAGGAGTCCATGTGATTGTAAGGTCTCCAATTTTACCACCTCCACCTCCTATATTAAACGGTGCTTGATTTGGTTTATCGGGCATTGTTGAAAATTGAGGACTAGGCGTTGAAGGTTTGCCAACTCCAAGGTAATTAACGGCTTGAACTCTGAATTCATAAACCGACCACGGCATAAGTGTTGTGGTTATTGTAGCTCTTTTTCTTCCGTTATACCTATCAACTTCCATAACATTTATTACATTATCGTTGATGACATACCAAGTAGTATTCCATTGTGTTCTCCCTGTAATTACATAGCTTGTAATGGGTCTTCCGTTTGGATTACTGTCAGTCCATTCAAGCGTGACAGCAGACTTCTGGATATTTAGTACTTGTAATCCACCTGGCGGTCCAGGTGGACCTTCTATCCTCAACTGAGAACGAGATGAGATTCTACCAATAGCTGACTTAACCAAGCATTCATATTCTCCAACATCTGATAAACTTACATCAAAAATTGTTAGCTCTCCACCGTCAACTTTAATTCGCTTATCTGCATAAATATCAGCAGGATCCTTGATACGAATACCATTATGGTTCCAGAGATAAGCTGTATCCAAGATTGGATCGACTTCAGCATTACAGTGGAAAAATACAACCTTCCCAACTTGGGTAGTCAGCCGTGGAGGTAGTCTTTCAATAAACCTTGGTGCTCTTAAAACAATCAGTCTTCCTCTACTCTCATCGGAGCCGTATTGATTTTTTGCTACACATGTATAAACACCTTCATCATCTCTAGATATCTGTCGAATTATAAGATTTCCAGTTTCTGTAATAAACCTTTTTCCTCCAGCACCAATTACAATGTTATCTTTCTTCCACGTAAATGTTGGCTTAGGAGCAGCCTCAGGATTACACCTTAGAGTCACATTTCCACCTTCTGAACCATAAGTCTCAGATTCTAATGGTCTTTTTTTAAAAGAAGGTTTCAATGATAAAACTCTTAATTGGGCAGATGAAAATCTTGCTTTAAGTTGATTTTTAGCTTCACATTGGTACATTCCTGGGTCTCTAGTTGGGTCTAGATATTTGATAATAAATACATTCTCTTGCATTATATATCTATCTCTGTCTTCTGTTTCTAAAGTATCCATTGACAGTTTTTGTCCATTTCTATACCAGGTGTAATTTACATCTGGAATTCCAAATGCTTCACAATTCCAATGCAAGTCTCCTTTATTATCCATATGTTTGTTAGCTAAAGGTATGGTGAAGTTTGGTTCAGCTTGAACTTTAAGGAAAACACTGTTAGATATACGAGCTCTATCATTTTTAACATCACAAATGTATTCACCCTCATCTTCTACCCCTACGTTAGGGATTGTTAATACTCTATCAAAATTACTCAAGTAAGCCTTCTTTGGAATATTTCCATGGAGTCTAGTCCAATTATAAGATGGAACAGGATAACCAAACGACACACATTCAAACCTAACTTCTTGTCCCACAATTGGAGCTTCGGGAAATACTTTTGGAAAATTATTTGGAAACTTTAGCTGTTGGTAATCTGAATGTGGATAAACAAGAAGCTGGAAGAAGGGTCCATTCCTACCGGCATCAGAAACTTTACTCATGACATTACAACTGTAGTTACCTCTATCTATAGTTTCTAGAGCCGAGAAGTAAAGACCACCATCATAAGATACAAAAACTCTTTTATCCTCTTCAACAAGATTGGGGAAATAATTACGAGCCCACAAAAAATTAACAGAGGGATAATATGAAGGTGGGTCACAATACATAACCTTTCCCCAGTACTGTTTACCACTTTCAACTGATCGTTTTTGATTAAACTCTCTAATAAATCCAAAAGAAAGCCTTACTGACTCAGATCGAATGGTACCAAATTTGTTAGTAGCCTCACAATGATATTTAGCATTATCTTTATCAGCATCCGGGTTATAAATCATGAGAGATCCACCACTCAATATGACCCGAGGGTCGGCCAGGGGATCAATTTCAATAAAAATTGGGGTATCTACTTGGTAATCCTCTCTAAACCACTTGTAAGTAGGCGCTGGAAAACCACCGGCTATGCAGGTTAGTAACACATAATGATTTCTAGTAGGATCATATATTGTATCTACTGGTTCCCTAACAAAATATGGTCCCCTTGGTATCCTTTCTGGATCATAGGAATCTAAACCATATGTAAATGATCTTTCTTCTTCAATCAAATAATGCAGCCTCTGGGTTTGACCTTCACAAATAAAGTGAAAATACTGAGTACCTTCCACTGGAGCCAGTCCCCAACGACCATCATCTTGTGAGAATCTGTACACTAAATAATCACGTGGAAGTAAATTATAGCTTGTATAAGTTAATTTTCTATCATCAAAGAAAGCATTTTCAAGACCAGACAGTTGAGAACCATCTGCATCATTTGCCCAATAACCAGGAGTTTGTTGGTGTGCGCCTACATACCAGGATCCTCTCTGTGGGTCTAGATTCGTTAGTGTAGTAATAATAAAGCCATGCTCCTCAGGGTTATTAACACTAACTAAATCAGCTTCATACGCTTGACATATTTTACGAGCTTCGTTTCTAGGTCGATCTGGAGATTTTGTAAAACGGTAACAGGATTCCCTATAGCGAATCCAATTCGGTGGACAACGATACCGCTCTTCATAATCCAAGCCAGCATAGTAGGTTGCTGTATTTTGGGGGTCTACTTCGTTGTCTCCTTCGCCGTACATATCTGAATTGGTGCTATCGTGATAAAACGAACTTTGAGGTTGGTAGGAATAGTCGTTACCGTTAATAGGGTAATTGCCATAGGGTATTTGCGAATTTGGACGGTATAAAGTTCCATTTTGATTGTCTGGTTTAAAAGGTTGCTGCTGCTGCTGCTGCTGCTGCGGGTAGTTAGGATTGAAAGGAACAGATGGATCCACAACCTGGGCATAAATACTACAAGCACTACACAAAGATAGAATCACAATCCAAGTAATCTTCATTGTCACAAAATTTATATCAAGAATAAATCATCACATAATACAAAATACTCGCTATTGTGTTCTGAATTCTTATTTGGACATTATGTCTTATGTTTATTTCATTAATGTTAGTGTTTTTTATTGCATTACAAAATAACGTAAAATTATGTTTGACTTTTTGTAAAAATACATCTCCGCCCCGCCCTGACGCCAACCATAACATTACGTTGGGCTGTAATCTTAATCATAAAAGTACAACTCGATGCCCCGAGCGGAGTCATATCAAATGATAATCGATTATAAAAAGAACAAAGTCGATATCTAAAAAGTGTTTTTATTTATACCAAGTTTACGTTTCTGTTGACTGTTTAACTAGTTATCTTGCCGAAGATGAGTATTGAGTTATCCCTTTGAACTGCAACATCTTTAAGCTAATGTTTTGTTCTATTATTATGTCACAACATAGAATTAAGTAAATATTTTTTATGAGAAGATAAATAATTGATTCTGAATTAATAGTTTTTAGATATCATGTTCTCAATAATATTGATTGACTCTAATTTTACGAGGAAAGCGTATCAACAAGTTATAAACAAATTTTAACGTTGTTTACAAGTTTATTTTGTTCAAGAATAGAAAATAGGTATCTAATTACACTTAGATGGTGATAGGCTATACAAGCAGTGCTTGTGACGCGTCTAAGCAATTCGTAAATTTTACCACCAAATCTCCCAGAGAAAATCCGGCAAAAGTGGCTCTGGTGATTGCATTTTTTAAAATAAGGTTGTAATTAGAATTGTAGGTTCTACGTATAAGTCACTTTTATAAAATACTAGCTGACCCGACGAATTTCGTAGCGCCCGCACTTAGGGCAATCTAAAATAGATGTTGGCTGATTCTCAGACCTACTCAATACTCTCTCAAAATTTCATGACAATCGGTCAAGCCGTTTCGGAGGAGTACGGTAACGAACATTGTGAAACTCAAATTTTATATAAGATTAGTACGAAGATTTACCGAGTGTGTATGGTAATTAAGAAATATTTTATTCTCAATTTACTCATGATTGTTGTATTAGAAGTCGATCGAATTCACAGTTTTGAGTTGCTCAAGAATTTGGCTGTAAAGTTTGTACCGCGAGCTTTGTGACATTGACATGATTCCGCACGTAAATCCATACGATAGAGAAAGATGGTTTCAAATCTTAAAGAATTATCCGGTAAGTATTGTAAATCGTTATTATCATGCGTGAATCCCAGGTCTCAATCCAGGGTCGACTTTTCGACTTTAAATTGTCCACTCTTTACAGTTTTCGACATCGATGGTAATGAGTCCATTATATGCCATTGTTAATTGGGCCCACAGAATTATGAGTAGTTGGGTCAGAAGTAGGTATTATTATTATTTGGGCCTTACCGTTTATTGTTGATTAATATCACCTCTCGGGTAACATATTTCTAACAATATTACTTCTCCAAATATTTGTACTTACAATCGTCGTGTCGCTCTAGAAGTATAAAGTTGCAATTGAAAATGTAAATAACATAACAGTAGGTAATTCTTTTGCTCTTTTTGTGACGTGATTTTTTTATCATTTGGATATCAGTACGTTAATGTCTTAAAAGGGAAAATCAGCCAGAAGCGAGTCGGACTCACGCACGACGGATACACGGAGAAAATCGCGTTTTTAAAACTATAGTACCAGCATATACATACATAAAAATTTCGCGATACATTTTAAAATACCATATTTTTATATGAATAGAACTATATTATAAATATTTAGTCTAATAACTAAATATTTATAGCGTCATTTCTTGGTCGGGTAGGGACGTTCGTTGTATGTAACGCCCTTTAAACACATACTATATCCTGTATTTTAGTATAATTATGTTGATATAGCGGCTACAAAAATATCAACTGTCTAGCTATTACGGTTCGTAAAATAAAACCTGGTGACAGACATAAAGACAGAATTGCTAATTAATAAGGTTCCGTTTTTACTCCTTGAGTATGTATTAATACTTTAACGTTTCTTTTTTAACGTACTATCCACGTATTTTTAGAAACAACGTCGTGAACGTTGGATTATCTGATTGGAAATTAAGAGGACAAAGCAAAATCTAATCAGGTCGACAATCATAAAACATTTGTGTTTAACAAATTCTGTAGATTGGTATTTACGAATAAACTAAAAATGAGCTACCTACATGGGCCAAAGCCATTTAATGATAGGATAAATCCGGCACTGTATTCAGTTGAGTCAAAAAGCTTGGTTGAGGAGTGTTAGTTAAGGGAAATGAAGAATAATACACATTTACACTGATTACTTTCTTTATTTTCACATCAACAAGAAAGTTATATCAATAATTATAGTAATACTTATTGTGTAGGTACCGATTAAAAGAGTTAAAACAATTAGTTTCCCTTCTTTTAAAAGTATGCAATTGCATTAGAACTCAGTTTTAATTCCTTTATTTCATATATTAAAATTTCTCACAATCTTTCTCAAATTCTTTCCTAATATAATTTCATCACAGATTCATCGTGTACTTCTTCGTTTTATTAAAGAAATAATTCAGGGCAGCATAATGGTCTTATTGGATACAAATCTGGAAATATTAATACAAACTTATCAATATCTAAAATGTACTATACTGCTTAACAGAAGCTCTTGTTTTTTCTCACATTATGAATTATATTAAGACAAATAAATAAATGATATAAAAATCGTTTACAGTTTTCCATATTTACAATGTTTATAATTTGCGATATGCATGATTTAATAAATTTTACTAATTCCCTAGTGGAGTGTATAAATAAAAAAACAAATTTATTAAAATAAGAGAAATAATTGTACATTTATAATATTTCATGCTGAGATATAGCAAACATAACAATGAACAAATTAAAATGGTACCTACGTTTTCCAAATACTTGGAACAAAACAAAATTACAAAAAAAACAAGTATTAAATATAACAAGTTGTTCTATTTAATAATCTAAATTATAAAAAATGCTGGAAGTCCGATTAATATGATAATAGCTTAAAAATAAGACATAACGGCTTGTGGCACAAAAGATAAATAACAATTTCACAGTGGTACACAAAACGAAATAGAAAACGTTGTCAATTAAAAAAAACTAACTCCTATTTAAAAATCTACTTACAAACTTCGTGAGACTCGCAAATACTTCACGCAATTTTATTTAGCCTTTGCTTCGTATTCGAAGAGACATTAAATTTGTCAAACCGCGCCATCTGTGCACCGAACATGAAAACTTTGGGACCACAAACCATTTCACCTTAAAAATATATCGTATTTTGCAGTGATGTGACAGTGTGATTATTTTCAACAATCCTATAAATTACAAAGCGTTGGTCACTCACATATATACTATTGCACAATTATGATAAGATTATGCTAAAATTAACATTAAGTTATGGTAACCATATTTATTATCGACTAATTTTGCTAATTGCCGAAGCACATTAACCTAAACTTATTCTAGAACACCATACACCAACGTTAAATAGCACCCATGATATATTATACAATTAAAGCAATTTTCATATCTACAGCATCTTTACACATATACATTGAAATTGTATAAAACTAATTTTTACAATAATTATTTAATATTTATTGTAACAGCTGCCTTTTTACAACTTACGCCTAAAAGCTAAGTGTTTCTAATTGAGATACATTTTTAGTCTATGGTAAATCAGTCCAAATATCCTAGGATCACAAAGGATTTTAATCACCTTATTAGAAATGATTTTATTTTGGAATTTTTAAGATTTGCCTAGCTTTTTATATACTCATAAGTCTAAACTTTACTAATAATTAAACTTCAAAACAGATTTGGCTCAAAGTTTAATTATGCAGTCAATCCGATTAAATATTACACATCGATTATTTTCTTCTACTTCCAATACGACACAAATAAATGGACAATGTAATCCTAGTCAATATAAATACCATTAATATTTGAATATAGAAAAACTAAGATTTTTCTGTTCGTTTTTTAACTAAACGATTTTTATTTGTTCCATTAACGACAACATATTTGTTTGATAGCACGGTAGAGCCCAACTAAAATGGGATTAACTCGTAATAATTTACTTTCATCACAGACATCCGAGAAGAAAAATCGAAATTGTTCATTTTACTTGAAGTTTATACTTATTTCAAACATCGAGCTGTCAAAAGTAGACATTCTCTAATGTGTAATTTTTTGATACACTCCGGTCTCACCATCAGATGCTTTTTTACTGTTATCAAACGCTGTTTCAATCAATCGAGTTACTTTTACTATAATTTGAATAAATCGAGCTTTATGAGTTCTCAATATTCTAATTTTTAATTTACGGATGAAGTTTTAATGACAATTAAAAACAAACTGCTAAATTTATTACAATATTTTCTTAAATAGCCAAATACTTGCGACCAAAATGCTTTAGGATTCGCGTTTATTTTTATTTAAATTTGAGTTATTATTATTTAAGTGGTTTTTAAACTGTAATTTTTATAGAGCTTGTCTTTAACTTCATCACAAATATAGATGTATCTGGGCATAATGTATAATTTACAATTGTTTAGATGAGAAAGGTCATCAAATAAGTGTCACAAGCAACATATCAAGTTGCAGGCAGAAGTTTAATCTGACAATCTCAACATTGTTTCACAATCAAGATGGCCTCCCAAAACTGGTTACTTAATGTCAGCTAACAAGGACAGTTTCGATTTTAAGGAGTTGTCTCAGTTTGTCTGTGACGCGTATGAGTGCCACTTTGGACGCGCGAACGTTGACTTTCTCCCCAGCGCCGAGGAGTTGGTGGCATTGGGCTCGCTCTAAAAATTCTTGGGTCCTGATCTCACGTAGCAACTCTTTTGGTGATCCTGAACCACAGTGGATTTGTTTCAATAGACTTTCTTTTGATTTGATCTGCAATGAAGAGAAAAATAAATAAATATCATCACGCCAACATTCTTGGAAAAGATTGCGGAGATGCACATATACAGTTATACAGTATATGTTAGGTCCCACGATGTGACAGTGGCAAGTCGCTATGTTATGTTTTTCGGATAAACTAAAAAAATAGGAACATGTTACCATACCCGGGAATCGAACCCGGGACATCATGCTTCAAAGTTGGACAGCGACCAATCAAACACAGAGGTGATAAAAAGAAATTCAGCATATGCAAAGTTCGTCTGGTTTATTTGTAAAAGTCGTAGTACCGTTGTTGACCTTAAACTATGTTAGAGCGTGATTTATGATTGCCAAAACGAAAAAACCGGTCAAGTATGATAGGATTCGCGTACGAAGGGGTTCCGTACCATTCATATCTGTGAAAACGGAAAAAAATAACGTTTATTGTATTGGATACTCCTTTAAATATTACTTTTATTTTGTTTTTATGTTTGTTTTTATAAAGGCAACAAAAATAAATAATCTGTGAAAATTTCTGACCGTTGAATTTTTCACAGTCTGATTTATTGCTGCAACACTTTTGTACAGTACCTTTTGAGTACGGAACCCTAAAAAGATAAGAGGATAAATCGGACACGGAACCAGCAAGGACATCATTCACATCTCGCGCTATTTATAATATAAGGCCGCACCACCACAAACCACAAGCATTAGCTTCTTTCTAGTTACTTGTATGTGTCTTTTGTTAAGCTAGCTAATATTGCTATAGTTATATAAATGAAATAGCTGACCCGGAAAACTTCGTATCATCCGGCCCGTATTTATTATGGTTATTATCCTCTTCCGTACATAGAAAAAGACATCATATAATTGATTTATAAATGGTGTATACACAATTTATTTTCTGTTAACTATATACATGTCAAATTTCATCAAAATCAGGTTAGCAGTGAAAAATACATAAATACCTAGACAGAGCAATTTATTTAACTATTTATTTATTAAAAAAACATCACGTGATTAATGGATGGCCATTAATCACGTGATGTTTTTTTTGGCATTTTTTGACCCCCCCTCCCCCTTGGTGATACGTGGTGAGGTTTAAGACTACCCCTCCCTCATATATTACGTGTATTTTTTCGTACCTGCAAAGAATCTGTTTTTTTATTTATAAAAAAAGTACTGGTATAAGTATCATCTAATGTTATTATAGAAAATTAAAGACTACTATAATAACGTTCAGAGGTAGACGGAAAGGTTGCAGTTTGTTTTTGACTTACATAAAAATAATGAAAGAAATGCGAAAAAGTTTTTTGTACTAGTACATAAACATTATTTAATGTACAATATTTTCGAACCACGGATTAGCAAGACTTTCCTCAAAAACAATAACTGGACAAGCATCTTGCAAGACAGTTGTTGGCACAGTGCTTTGTTGAAATTTGTGCTTTTCGGTTGAGTATCGAAAAAATAAGTACACGTGATATACGACTTTACCCCCACTCCCCCCTTTGATATTTCGTGATTTTTTATGGGCCCTTCCGAGCCCTTTCGAGCCTCACATGATTAATGGACAGCCTCTAATTAACTTAGTACCTATTCCACGATCAAATAGCTCGTGTGTTATTCGAGGGTGGTGGCAGAGGTATCCGAAACATGGAGGAAGCTAGGAAACAACGTAGGGATCGTGACACTTGGCACTCGATACTCTCTGCCTATCCCTCAAGGGACCAGGAGTGAAGATATGTATGTGTATGTGTGAGTTAATCTGATATGAAATCAATCATGAACCTTTTGTTTGACAGGTAGCCATAGATTATAGACTAACATAGCACAAAAACAACTTTATACTATACTCTTTTTTTTAAACAATTAGTAACAAAATTAATACCTGCAAGACATTAGTGATATCTTGTAGTAAGACCCAAAGGCCTTCAGCCGGCTGACCGTTGGCTGTCCTCAAGCTGTAGAACGGTGGTAAGGGGGCTTCTGTGCACTGTATCTCAATCATAGAGTCCGGGGGCGGAGGTGGAGACGCAGGCGGAGGTGATGCGAGCGGATCACAGCCAAGTTCTTCACGATCTGAAAAATATTTCGATTCTCATTAATATATATTTTATTATGGTATATATATTATTTTATTATATTATATATTCAAATATTATTCAATAATTGCGTCAGTTTTTACACAGAGCTACTGCCTTCTATTTAATTTAGAAGGTAAACCAGGCCCAAATTAATTAGCATTAGCAGATTAGGTCAAATTTGAAATCTAGTTACCTATAATTTGACATGGTGGTGGAAATCGCCAGGGTTCCAATGCGTGGCCTTGCACGTCTGCTATGTGCAGTCTCAATAGGCTGGCTGCTGGTCCCTCCGCCAGCTCCTCAGGAGTCTGGCCCGAGTATGTCCCCAAAAGAGGATCAGCACCGTAAGATAGAAGCAGTCGCACAAGTTCCACGTGAGAATTCTCACAAGCTTCATGTAATGGTCTGAAAACAATAAGTTATTTTTTATACAACTGAAACGCTACATAGGCAGATATATGAATTCTGACACTAAATAATCGTTATAATTAATAAAAATATATTAATTTAAATTTCACTTTAAAGAGCCTCAGTGGCCTAGTGGTACGCGCTTCGGACTTCCATTTCGGTAGTTCAGGTTCGAACCCCACCACTTTTTTTCTAGCTTAAGTACATTTTCTGAGGGCTTTTAGACGAGGAGTTTGTTTCTCTGCAACTTGTTCTTATAAGTTTTCTCAGTCCATCTTAAAAAACAACCAACAGATTGGATTTGGCTTGTCACCTGCCCTAATGTTGTTGGCTCATCGTGGATGCATTGGTACCTCTGCCTACCATTCATGGGATATGTACGTGACGATGTTTATTTATTTTTGAAATTGTTTCTTGATCTTTTACTGACAAACTAGTTTTTAATATGGCGGCTGTTTAAGGCAGGTAAAAGAAGACTTTTTTTAACTATAAAATTAATTTTCTCATTTATTAAGATTTCAATAAATATCAATATAAGTTAAAATATTCGCACACCATTGTATGAAGAATAAATGATAAAATATTTTTTTTATAATTAAATATTCTGTAAACAAATACCTTAACTTAGAGTGTCTGTTTGTAACATTAAAACAAAAGCTTTTTACTAAATTCATATGAATAAATTCACAGTACATATACGAAAACAACGTTTATTACAATAAAATTACAATTTTTGCTCGTCAGTCTGTTTGTTATGGGTAATCTCTGGAACATATGGACCGATTTTCACGGCATTTTTACTAGCTAGTTTTAACATAAGACAATACTAATGTATAATAGTAATAACTACCTTATTCCTCCCTGGGCGGCTGCTGAAACATTGGCTCCATACTGCAGAAGCAACCTAGCGATTCTAACATGTCCTTTTGCTGATGCCACGTGCAATGGTGTAAAACCAGCGTTGTCCTTCGCCGAAGGGTTTGCTCCCATTTTTTCCAAACAATACGCCACGCAATCCTGAAAATATACCTAACATTAACTTATATTTTGGGTTTCGCACGCAAGGGGTTAAAACGTGACTAGTGACTGACGTGACGGCTAAAACTACTAAGACTCAGTCCGTCTGTCTGTCTTTATCTGCCGTATCACATAAACCATGATAGCTAGACTAGATAGATAGTTAAAATTTTCGCTATAACGACATACTAAAACAGAATAAACTAAATATAGGTTGCTCCTATACAACACACAAACAAACCGACAAATGAATCGAAAAATATGTTTATTGTTTTTGGCACAGCTTTATTTATGGTGAGTAGGTGTGATAGTCATAGAAAATTTATGTTAATTTGGTCCTGAATATTTTCAAACATAAACAGAAACAAAAAAATATCAGCCCTAGATAGCTGAAATGACATCATACAGAACTTAAGTTTGTTTTTGCAGTTTTACTGAGGTTAAATATTCCATTTTATCCGAAAAAATATTAAATTCTAGAAAAATTGACTTAATTTTCCCATTAAGCAGAAATTATAAACTATCTAATATATAGGTGAAATAATGTATTCGTTTCACTTAATAAAAAGTTAAGGACAGTATTTATCATGAAGCTGAAGGTTCTATCTGGAGATTACACTCCTAACAATGGTATACCCACAATATTAAAGATTTTCATAGGGTCGGCTATCTCACTCTCACAAGACCGGCTTGTTTCGAATTTGTCATTTCCACAAAACTCGCAGAAAGAGTTGGCAACACCACTCGGGACACATCGTTGTTATGAGTGTTATCTCCAGAAGGCACCCAATATTTTCGAGATGTTTATACTTACAGTAAACCCAAGTCGTGCGGCTCGATGTAGATGAGTTTCTCCAATGCTTTTATTTATAAACCATCCCTTTATTTCTTTTTGAATATCATGAACAGATTCAGGGGTGGGCTTAGGCGCTTGTCTGCGAATTTTCTGCGAACCATCTTCTCTGCGAATTATTTTCTTTTTCTTTCGAATGTAATCAAACCCGGAACTAAATTTACGTCTTCCGAAAAGTCGTTTCAATCGTTTTTTAGTATTCCCCTCGGTAGTGCCTGGCGAACTGGTATCATCCTTGGATGTATTTTTGTCTTCAGATGAAGGACTGGTTCCCTTCTTAATTTTATTACTGGAAATTTCTTTCATTCTTTTACTGGCAAAGGATTTTAATAAACTATTTCTTTTTTTAAGTCGCATCAATCTTCCCTTTGCGTCGTTTCTTTTCAATGATTTAGTACTTCTTAACCCATCTCTTATTGAACTAGATCGTCTTAATATTTTCGTCTTCGTTTTCGTTTTAAATCTTGGCTTCATATCTGTTTTCTTTTTTATTAATTCACTTTGTTCATCTTCGCATTCCTGGTTAAAATCTTCTCTACAAGATGTTGGGGGAGCCGACGCTGGTCTGTCATCACCAAAAACTTCTTTTATTGTGGCACGTTGTTTTAAAACTCGACTTTCTGTTCGTGTTCGTGACTTTAGAACAACAGGCGCAAACTCTTCTGTAGCACCAATCAAACCGTT
>DVZL01003294.1:0-14160 GCA_018236625.1 Lasaia peninsularis
GTATATCTACTGGACTTACGAGTCGTGGATATACTAGCACACCTCTGCCTACCTCTTCGGGGATAATAGGCGTGAAGTTACTTTTTTTTTTAAATTAAATATTAGGCATGTCAACTGCAATGATCAGTCATTTATTTATTCACATAAACCTAAAAAAATATAATACATTAAATTGTACAAGGGTCAAAGAATGACTTAAAGCTATATTCTTTACGAAGTTAGCTTAAGTTCAGTCAAGTGAAAAAGAAAAAAAAACCTTAGTAAAAATTTGTTAAGATGCAGAACAGTTTTGGTCCAGACACTTGCCTTCCTTAATGTGTTCCTTCCTCGAATATATTATTTTGACACAGTTAGCCCATAAAGCTTAAGGTCTACCAAGTCTGACTAACCAGTGACCTTCCTCACAATTACTCCGTTCACTACATGAACAAGCATTTAGAGAGGCAGCTTATTAAGGCCAATGGTTTTTGTTATCTAGATGTCTTTGTTTTATAAATTCACTGGCTGTTCCTTATATATACAGCCTCTGTAGTTTAAACGTCATTCATCTTTTTTTTGATTTTTTTTTTAAATTTGATAGGCTGCGGCATTAAATAAAATATTTAATTAAAATCCTACAAAAACAAATATGAAAAAACGGGAGAGATGTTAGAACGCGGTAACGCTTTCAAACACATTGGATTATTAATATGGATTTAGAGAGGTGGTTTATGAAGGCTAAAGGGCTTTGTTATCTTGTTTGTATGTATTAATTCAAATTCTTAACGCCCATTGTTCCTACTTGCGATTTTTAGTTTGCATTTGCCTATATAAAAAGTAAAAGTGATGGTAAAAGGCGTCAGTTAATTTTTTTTATAAATTAACAATTTTTTTTATAATTTAAAATAGGGGATAGATGTATATATGACCTACATGCGTAACGGATAGTAAATAAATATTATCACAAAATCAACTTTACTTTCGGATTCATTGCTAAGTCAATAAACCTTTGTTTCTCTTTTAAATTTATGTCCAGTTTAACGTAACGGATTTTGATGACATACAACTCAAATTTCAAATTGTTTTTTTAATCAGACAAAAAAGGATTTTCTAGATCTCCAACAAAATATTTCTTTTTCGGGATCTGTCTATCTGTCACTAGGCTGAATCTAATGAGCCGTGGTAGCGAGAAAGTTGCAAATTTTTATGAGATGAGACAGCGAATAAGCACACGGGACTTCTGATGATAAGAGACAGCTTGGCCTATATAGACCATAGATGATTTAGGTGCGTCACTCTTTGTATTCGAGTTGTTGGACCGTTCCTGCAAGTCTCCCTCCGGACCAGAATATGACAAATGACGATGTAATTATGGCATCTGCAGGAATATGTAAAGTCGTGAATCTCTACCCGGGCGAGTTGCTACACAGCACTCAACCATCAGTGGTCATGTTAGAAGTGACCCAGTTTTAGTGCACAGTTCTTTTACTGTCTTATAATATGTTAATCACCTACGTTGCAAGTTTCATATATTAGCTTTAGCTCTTTCGCAATATATGGTACGTTGCATACTGATTAGCAAAGGTTGGTAACTGGGCCAGTATAAGTTATAAAATTTAGTTCAACGGTTACTTAAGAAGTGGAAATGGATAGTTGAAATCCTTTTGTTACTTTACATACTTTACATATATTTGAATGTATGGTTGTGTCTCTCACCTTAATGCTAAATCGATTATAGTAAAATTAAACTATGTGATGAAAACTATGATCTAGAAGTAGCATAGAGTTTTAATTTCATTTATCAAAGGTATTGCTTATATAAGGCTGGATTAATTCTTCTTCAGCCTCTTAAGGCAGTTTTATCAATTTGAAAACAAATATAGTTGCACAGATAACAATGATTAAAATAAAAAAAAAACATTGTCATTGTAACTTTTAAGAGTATCTTTAGACTTAGGTTTAGCGTAGGTACAGCCTTGAGTCTAAACATAAGCCTATTGTTGTAAATGAATGGATATTTCCCGAGTCAACTTGGCGGTCATGCTACTTTATCCAGTTTCTTAAATATTAAAACTAGTAATTGTTTGCAACTTCGCTTGTGTATTCAAGTTAAAAGTACTTTTTTATCTATATTCTTAACGAAATTCAACATCCATTGTGTATTGCAAAAGTCTAACCTATGTTTATGCTAAAATTCATTAAAATAGGTTCAACAATTTGACAACAGCATGGAACATCTATACTTTTATTTATAATCTAAATACAGTATGATGTTCATAGGGCAGACTGGTGTTATATGGCATTATTTTTTTTTTTATTTTGATGACACCTTAATCATCCAAAACTGCTTTGTTTAATCGAAAATAAACAAGTTATTTTTTTAAACCGATCGTTTAAAAAAAGAACATTAAGACCCTTAATCGTAATGTATCAAAAAGTTTAACTTGTATTTTTTTTTCAGATTTCCCTGGCATGTGCTTTGCGTCCACCCGCTGCGCTACCGTTGAACCTGGTAACACATGGGACTTGGCTCCATTCTGTGGCCGCAGCACCTGTGTAGTTAGTGAGGACCAACCCCCCAGGCTATTGGAACTGGTGGAAGACTGCGGACCTCTCCCTCTCGCTAACCCTAAATGCAAACTTGACACAGGTAATTTTTTATATCAATACGATTTCAAGATTAGTAAATGATGCCTGCAGTTTCAAATAAGAACCAATGAAACAATTGAAAATATCATCACTCCTACATGACCGCGTTTTATAAGTCATAGCTTTTATTTTAACTTTGAGCATATCCATCAAACAGACTGCAATAACTAGCATCAAAATAAAACCAGTGTTTCTCCTTAATGCAATGTTAAACAGACGAAAACTTAAAACAAAGACCTAACCAAAGATATAGATGAAACTTAATCCAATGGGATTCAGTTATAATACGCCATAAATACTTTAAGTTATAAATTATTAAAAAAATGTCTTAATGACACATTAATCCTAATGAAGTTAGGTTTTTGCAGTTTTACTGCGTTATATTTATTTAAGTAGGGTAATATATTCTCCTGCAATACCAATTCAATACTGCGATTATGGCCATATTGTGTGCGTGTTTTGATGATCGAATGCATATATAAATATAATCAATTTGCTTTCAATTTACGATTGCCTTCATTTAGTTTGTATGTTAGTAACACGCGGACAAAGCAACAGCCAAAAGTTACTTATATACAATTATACAACAAATCATATTTTCTTACAGACAAAACCAACAAAACCGCACCTTTCCCCGGCTGTTGTCCAATCTTCACTTGCGAAGATGGAGCCAAATTAGAGTACCCAGAGCTGCCAACTCCTCCCGCAGAAGGCGAAGAAAAGAAGGAAGAAGAGAAAAAAGCTTAAATTAAAAAAAAAAAACCTTTAGAAAAGCGCGGGAAATAACATATCCTTAATGGTGTTTCCCTCGTTTTTTTCAATTTTTAGAGTTTTCCTTAATGAAATACTGGAATCATTATCGTGTTTGTCTGAGTAATGATTCCTGTATTTTTTCCTCATTTTGTAAATTCAATCCCAGAATAAAGTGTAGAAACCTTATATTTTTTTATAACGGTTTCAACATTTTCCCTATTTTATAAAAAATGTTCCTTTGTTTTTTCCTATTTTATGGGAGTATTAAAAGTGATAAAACATCAGATACTCTGGATTTTTCCATCCATTTAAATAAAAGAAATTGTTTAAAAATATAAAATAAGTATAAGTTGACATTTTCGCAACGTGATAGTGCGATAATTTTAATAACATAGTAGGTACCTGTGTAAAAGATCGCAGCTGTTTGTAAAATCGCAACATAAAAAAAAATGTTATGACAATATTATACACAAATTACCGAGGCTGTTTAACAATGCCTATTAAACAAGGATTGTGCTTATTGCACTAATCATGCGGAAAAAATATTAAAAAAGAAGAACAAAAGTCGAAGCGCGCTGTGTTTGACAGAGCCAAAGTCCCGCGCAAATTAGACCAAAAATGGCTGCCCGCCACTTTCTATTCTATTATTCAACAACAATAGTTTTTTTTCTATTGTTACAAATTGTAAAGCCATTTCCTATTTCCCGTTTTACTAAACAATGCACCGCCATTTTCACTGTTTATTTTGAGAAGGCGTTTTAACGGCGGTATTTTTTTTTTACATCGGATTTTGTAATAAGTATTTGTGATATTGATTATTTTTAATGATAAATCAATAAAAATTACAAAATTTTTCGATTTTTTTATTCATTCCTTACGTTTTTAGCTAATCGTTGTCGTATAGCAAGCAGGCCAGAAGGAAGGGACGCATTGACAAAAACTCTAATCGACAAATTTTAAAGTCTGAAGTCCTAGTATCTGGAATGTCAACCCTCTGTACCTACAAAAATATAATATATCGCGGTATTAGGTCTCATGAAGCAACAGGTGGCAATCCATTACCATAACGAGATATTAGATAATTCCAATATCAAGCAAATAAAACTATTTGCCCCACCCGGAAATTGAACCCAGGTCCTCGAGTTTCAAAGTCGATTTATGCTCGACTACAGAGGCGATAATTCCTGTATGGTTTAATACAATGAAGACAGGAAATTAAAAACGATTATAGAAACTATCGGCAGATTAATCCACCGTTCTAATCGCCGCAGTAAAGGCATGACGCCATTATACGGTGTTGTCATGTTCCGGTATTAATATTTACTATTTGCAACTGGTTACCTGACTTTCCGCAATTAAATATGACAATGTAGGGTACTGACGTTCCAGGAGCTGGAATAGGGAACGTTACGGTGTTTAAAACGTAATATAACGACATAGAAAAAATACAAAGGTATAATAACTGTTTCTCATTGTATTCATCACTACATACTCGTATTATAAAACAAAGTCACTTTCTCTGTCTGTCCCTATGTATGCTTAAATCTTTAAAACTATACAATGGATTTTAATGCGGTTTTTTTAATAGATGGAGTGATTCAAGAGGAAGGTTATATATGTATAGTATGCCCGTGCGAAGCCATGGTGGGTCGCTAGTTTGAAATAAAATAGGCGCTTGTTTCAAACGCACCATATGTCCCATCATAATAATATTACGTAGCCAACACATACTTCTGTGGAAACTCAATACGTTGTTTTTAATCCTCGACATACAAATAGTGATAAGTTCATATGGTAAGATTTAAAGATGAAAGATTGACAAACCAAATATACAATACGACTGTGGATCGCAGTAGTACGCGGGGAAATCTCGTTTGACATTCCACGACCAAATAGCTCGAGTATTATCCGAGGGTGGTGTCAACAGTCTCCGAAACCGGCATGTTTGTATGAAGAGATTAATTAATGTGGAAGAAATTAGACAAAAATGTGGGAATCGTGACACTTGACACTCGATATTCTCTGCCTACACTGCCAGGAACTTGGCGCGAATATAAGTATGCACTTATGTGCACGTAGTTTAGGTTCGTAGGTATAATTTATGGAAATCTACCCAGCCGTTCAAGGGCATCTCTTTTCATAGTCGTAAAAGAAATATTTTTGATGCTTTTAAAATACTTACATATGACTAGCTGTGCCCGCGACTTCATCCGTCTTTTTATTTAATTATTTTATATTATACACTTCTAAAATAAAGTAGCTTAAGCTATTCCTTATTATATCAGCTATGTGTCAGTGAAAGTCCCGTTAAAATAAACCCAGCTTTTCCAGAGATTAGCGGGTACAAGCAGACAGACAGACAAAATTCTAAAAAATATTATTTTTGTTTATGTACCTACCTTGTAAACATAAATATGTATTTAGTATAAAGCGGTTATTTTAATATTACATACAGACACTCCAATTTTATATATTTGTATAGATGGTACCACTCAGCTTATGTGATGATGAAACTTGAAGGTAGGAGAGCTTAAGTTCCTACTAGGAGTGCATACGAGCCAAACAAGTATTGGGTGTTTATTACAATTTTAAAATTTTGTTATTCATTGCTCTGATACCGCCTCGCCTATTTATACTGACCACGCCCTAGTTTAACACTCGTCACTTAATTTCGAGTTCAATGCAGTTGGTAAAGTTACTCAAGCATTAGGCTTCAAAACTCAGTCTCAGGTTTGCAATATTACCTATATTGCTTTATTATATATGTCTATCTTGGTTTATTTGTTTGGTCCATAAACAAAATAATAAAAACTTTGTGTTGATTACTAATATTTATTTTTTACGTCTGTTAGTAGATTATACTATCTCTTTTATTTGTTTTTCTCTCTATCCAAGGTAAGCTGTATATTATCGTTACAAACAAATCCCCAAGGAGCAGGCCGAATATACCTATGCACCTACGATTAGCCGACGATAAAAGGTCCCAGGATGCATATCCATCGTCACTTCTAAGCTACGTTGTTTTTCTTATAAACTAAAAAAAACTCATAAAATAAGTTGCTTTAACAGACGATTGAACCTGAGACCTAGTTCGTCGAAGCTGGACATCGATAACGCTGGAACACAGAGGCGATAGGTTTGCTATAAAGCTGCTCCCTTACCGGTATTATTCACGTGTACTGTAACATTATAGATTTGACTTTGAGCATTAAGGTACTGACACACGTGCTCATTACCAGCACAGACAGCATGCTTTTAATGAGCAAGTGCTCATTAGTAGCGTGTGTGACACAACATTGGTAGTAATGAGTATGTTACGTTAGTTGGTAATAATTAGTATACGCTCGTTTTAAGCATGCTAATTATAAGCATGCCTTTTTTTGAGCACGTGTGTCAGTACCCTTAGTTATATGATGACTTATATATATCATATAAGTTTTTATCACTCACTATTAATAATTATTATTCTCACTTCTTACTCTCAGTGGACGGTGAAGTCACAAACAAGCGCGCTAAAACGGCGGTGTTTAAAACATTCGAAAATGACGTTAATTTGCAATCTATTGCTTGCATTTTAATTACTTGAGGTAATGTTAAAAAACATGCATATTTAGGGAATACGAATTACGAATCTTCTGTATGGGCATATAGGAATGTGATTTTTTAAGACTTTTTTAGACAATTATTAAAATTTTTCTCTCCGCAAAAACCATCATTGTGCTTCTAGGAATATTATTAAAAAAAATAATAAGCGAAATCGCTTCAGCCGTTCTCGAGACTTGCGCTTAGTAACACATTAAGCAATCCATTTTTTATTATAAATATAGATGTTGAGTTCAATAAAATTTTGAATAAATAAAACAAATACATTAACTCAATAATTTATTTGGGAATAATTAAGTCACGAGTATAATAAATACAGGTTACAGCATTTGTCAACACTTTTAATCTTTTTAATATTATAAACACATCTAATTAACATATAAAACATAAAATGGTTATATATTAAAAGAGTTTTGGTCTTAGAGCCAGAAGAAAAAACGTATATTGTTAATTCATTTTTAATCAAATTTAAAAAAAATTACTGCGATTCTAATCTACACCGCGATATCTAATAATGATTTTGAAATAAAAAAATGCAAGCCTTAAAATAATGACATAAAACTGCTTCATGTCATTATTAAAAGGCTCCTCATCTTCTGGGCTTCAAAATCTGATCACAGTTATGAAAGAAAGGGATTTTACATTTGAATGCAAAAAAAGCCAAAATAATGGCATTTGAAAGATACGAAACCAGAAAGGATATAGAAGTCATGGTTGATGATGTAGTGTTGAAACAAGTGAATGAAATTGTATATCTTGGTAGTGATTTTAGCAGGGATGGAAGGTACACCACAAACGTAGAAAGGAGAGTGTGTGCTGGTAATCGAGTGAATGGAACGTTGGGGTAAGCTACTTCAAAGTGAAATGCTGAGCTATACAGCTCGATTCACTTTGCACAATTCAGTGCTTATCCCAACGTTACTTTATGAAAGTGAGAGTTGGGTATGTCAGAAGAAGTATGATAGCAAGATAAATGCGGTTAAAATGCAAGCAGTCCGCAATATTTGTGGAGTAATGCTCGTACACCGCATTTATAATAGTGAGATCAGAGAAACAGTGGTATTGAAAGATAGTGCCGGTGTAAAAATTAAAAAGGGCATGCTCAGATGGTTCGGTCATTTAGAAAGAATGAAAGATGAAAATTTTAATGTAGATGGCTGTAGGTACCCGGAGAGATCTAGGTTGACGTACCACGACCAAATAGCTTGCATATTATCTGTGACCTGGCATAAAAATACGTATACATAACTACAAAAACATAAAAATTAGTATTTTAACGAAGGTAACTTGTAATATTTTGCTATTTAGGTAACATTCTATGTTTAGTACAACGATTATTATAACACGGATGATATTTTTTAATCGCCTAGCAACTCTCAAGTGATCTAATGAAATGTGAAAAAAGAAGGCTTTTATTATTATTTTGATAACTCGCTGCTGTCTATTAATTTTTTCAGTGACTACGTTCACTACTTTTAAGAATCTTTTCAAATTTTGACAAAATTTCCTTCTGGCTCTAAGATTGTAAGATCCAACAAATCCTAATACCCTCAAACGGATTGTGTATTCAAAACAACAGTCTATAAATACATTAACATTTTATCTATGTCTAGACACATACTCTTATTATTACATGATACATAATAATATTATATTAACTATAGGTATATTAAAATAACGAACTATATCGTTTAAATCACAATTCTCCTAATAATAACATTGATACATCTGCACAAAGTAGACATCGCGACTATAAAGTTATAGTTTGAGCGGATTCTTATGCTATAAGCTGTCACATTCAATATGGATAACTTATCTGTGGAAAGCGCGCCAAAAATGCATCAAAGATGACATTTAAAACTGAAAGTGTTTCTAATGCGCGTAAATAGACTTGCGATAATCTGTTAACTTTCTTAATTCTGTAATTTTAAGATTTTAATGTTCTGTAATGTGAAAATTACATTATTATAGGTGACCAATTTTTTTTATCGCAAGTAGGTACCAATTAATACGTATTCCATAAAGGTCAAATCTCGATTGATTTTTTTATGATACTCGGCCAATGTTGACAAGTGAATTCGTAGTACGTGCGCTGATTTTGATTTTTTTTTGTGGTGGAACCCAAATTATACCCAACCCAAAATATTAAATAAAATAAATAAATGTAATATATAATTGTTATAAGGTACTATTATGTTTGTAACAGGTTCTTTTTAATATGTTTTAATCATCTAAAATTATCTCCTTACTAATAATTTAATTATTTATGAATTCCTAGCATAACGATTCAAACATATTATGGTTTTGTTTTTTATCTAAATAAAAAAAAACTAGAATTAGTGTTATAGTTAACACAGATATAAAAAAGAAAAATACTTAAAACTTCATTAGAAGTCATCAAACTGTGTATATTATCTTTGTAAATTTAAAGTAATTAATATCATACATAAAATTGTAAAATATAACAAAAACACATTATAAAAAATAAAAATATATATTAGAATATAAATAATATATATTTATAGATAAAAAATATACAGAATATTAATAATTAATAATAACTTAGGGTTTCAGCAACCATTGAACGAATTATCTTGTCAATTGTTTAAGTAAATCTATCTTTTTTTAATGTGTTCTCATTAAAAAAAAACTATAATTTATTATTATTATTTTTTTGCAAAAATATTTCTCTTGTCATGAAAAATATGTATTATGTCATAGAACTAAAACTGATATGTTCTCTATATTGTACGTTAAAATGACCATAGTGGTTGTAAAAGACAGAAAGAATTGTAAACGTTTGCTAATAAAAAAATAGAGGTAGAAGTCGGAAGATATAATCTGTGAAGATAACAGTTAAGAAAATACCTTAATGTCCACAAAGCGTTATGCATGAACATATTCCTATATTTATATACATTTATAGATAATTCCTCTCATTATTGACCTTTCTTTGATTACTTATTTAATATTTTCTATTCAAGATATGCCTCAAAACTTATTACAGAGCCACACTATTAACGTGATGGAGCTACTGTCAATGTCCAATTTGACAGTACATTCCTTTTCACGAAATGTGTAGCACAGTTTTAGAAAACTTTAAAATGACTAATGGTAAACATGGATTTCTTTCGTGAAAAGGAATTCAACAAGTTTTTATCAGTGCTCTTATTTAAGCAACGATGATAAAACGACATTAAATGTATAGCAAAAATAATTGCAAGCTTCATTAGTTTACATTGATGCCTAAAAACCCGAGAGTAAAAAATATATTTCAGCTTATACGATTATGAAAACCACCGAATGTAGATATTGATTACAGGTTATAAGTATTAGGATCGAGTACGTCCAGTTTAGTTATAATAAACATTGGAGACCTTTGAAACGTAATTAGGTACATTTCTTTCGTATTATTTTTTTGTAAACAACATATATGTAAATAAAGAAATAAATAACATCACGCCCATATCCTTAAAGGGATAGGCAGAGATACACAGTTTTGCACTAACGATTAGCTGACGATATTAGGTCCAATGCTGTGACAAGTGGCAAGTCCACTAGAAGTCGGAGACCCCAAATATATCTAATTCCATACAAACAGACAAACGTTGGCTGTACTGTTCCAGTAACTCTACATACACTTTACTGTCAAAGTATACTTCGCTTCGCAACCGAAGCATAATCAGAAAAACTAGACTTCACTTCACTTTTTTCTATTTTATTAAACTTATATTTTTTATTCAATTATTTTTTTATCTGTTTCAATTTTAAATTCTTTTTATAGAATAAAGCAGAGCCCTGAATTAATTTCATGTAATATTTTTAAGTCGCTAGTTATTTTTCTAGCTAGGTATTACATTTGAATCTAAGCCTGTATTATTATAACTATATAGAATATCCATAAACTATTTTATATAAAAGTTTTGTTATTTGTAAATAAATATTTTAAACCAGTCATTGTTTTTACTATAAATACTATATAAATTCCACAAATATATACAAGCCCGCTGAGTTCTTTTAGCCGGATCTTCTGAGTGAGTGGCCACCCTCCGATCCGGTGGTGAATTTTAGAATTTTGTTGACTCACCACAATAACCGCTAGTAAGGTGAAGAAAAAAATTCTATTATATTCTAATTTATAAAAAAAAAGTTACCTGTAATTCATTTCAAACTTTGCCCGCAAATTTCAACAGGCGCCAATTTTTTTTAGTTTTAACCGAATATTTTTGTCATATTATTTGAACATTATACTTTAATTTGAGTACAGTTTAGTTCACAAAAATATTTATTTGATAAGACACTCTGTTACATAAAAAAATATTTGAAAATTGTGAATTGTTGCTGTATTAAGTGTAATAAGAAACAAAATTTATACCTACAATTGATTTTAATTCACGAGGAATATTTTTCCAAAACCACTAACTTTCTACTTTCTTTAAGTGATTTAGGATAATGATTAAAGTAGCTTATCCCAAGTAAGATTACTAGGAAAGTTAGTTAAACTATAAAGAACAAATAAAATTATATTATACCTATCGTATAACAATTAAAATATAATATAATTATATTAAAGCGTTACAAAAATATTTTAGCTACGGCGCTTTTTTTTAATTTAAAATTAAAAAAATGCAATTGCTTAAATTATTGAGTTTATAGCCAAGATTTTTTTTATTATTCACTAAAACTGAATTTCCCAAGTATTACAAGTACGAAGAAACTGCTAATTATAAAATTATTTTATTTAAGGTACATATTTTTAAACTGGAAGTACCCGATCGTGTAGTAAGATATTGGTTTCAGCGACACTGGTTTCCAAACTTTAACACCTAAGGCCCACAAGAAAAATGTCTAAGACATCCTAATATTCTGACATTATTTTTGAGTAGTGTTGCTGAAATCAGTACCGTCATTTTATGATGCTAGTTAAGCGCAGGGATTTCGACTAAAAAAACTGAATTAGCACACAATCTTATCTAAGCTTATTAAAAAAACATCAAACACAGAATCAAGGCACAACGTTCAGAAATAAAAAGGCAAAAATAAAACCTTTGCCTTTCTTGCCTTCTTCTGATGTAAATCGCTAAGGGTCTTTCGATAATCAGTGCGTCATTCATTATTTAAAAGTATTTATATTTAGCAAAAAAAAACTGATTTTATTAAAAAAGAAACGTTCACTTTCTTATTAAAATGTTGATATTGTCCAAATTTAAGAAATTCTGTTTTGTTTTCTTAATTATTTTGTATATTTATAATTATTTTTAATTTCAATAACGACTGAACGTCAATTAATATTTTATTGAAATCTCCCTGCGCTTTACTTATTTTTTATTATTTCTAAGGCTCACTTTCCTATAACTATTCTATGATTATCTTAAACACTCTAATTTACACTTTATTGGCAACTCTCTAAAATCGGGTTTAGAAGCTCGGTAAAGGGGTAGGTTAGGTCTATTTCGGTATATTTCCCTTTGCAACTAAGTTACAAACATCAAATCTATATATTTTTTAACAACGAGCTAGTTTTATACGGTGGTCCACACGTGGATATCTACTTACATGTAGTTGTTTGTATATATTTAAACTCGTGTGGTCAACCGTATACATAAATACTACATTCTATAAAACTTTTATAAATGTATACAATATTGAAACCGGGTATCAACGCCAAAATGAACTATCTTTACGCAATGTAAGCTTCAACATTATAACAACAAGCGTAAATTCTATCATATTACATAATATATGTTAATATGTCTAATACAAACTAACATTTACGTCGTGTAACAAACAAGAAATCATAGGTTCTCAAAATTTTCCCCGTTACCCCATGGTGCATTCCGTGAATTGACTAATCTTTACATCACCCCATAAAAGGCTAATTTAGAACGTTAAGGTCTACCCAATCTAATTTAATGGAAATAAAGTTGTAAATTTGGCAGTTTTTATTTTTTTCTACCATTTTCTTTCTTTGAAATTCCAATATTAGGGATGGACAAAAAATTAAGTTAGGTAATACTAAAGCGAATAAAGGCTTTGGTAGTACACTAGTCATGTTCTAAAGAGGCACAGTTTTTCAAACTTTCACACATTCATATTTTAAATGAAAAAAAGTGTTACGTTAAAAAGAACATGTATTTTTTATTTAAAATATGAGGTCTAGTTGTTATAAGAATTTGTTGTGATAGACGCACACACACACAAACGGTGACTTTTTAGAACGCCGTGCATGTACACAAAATGTTTCAAACTTACTTTCGAATGAAGACAAATAAAAAATCTACACTTTTTGTGCGATGCGATCTCGACTTTTTTATATATATTTCTACATTTTAACAATTACATTAATATAACCGCTAACCACTTATTAAATTACAACTCTTAACATTCAACTCTTAACTTATTACACCGACCATAGATTATAGAATAGTTCATAGTAGTCAGCAAATGTAGACTACAAAGAAGTTATCATTCAAATATTTTATATCGTACGTATAAAATAAATATTTATTGTAGATATCGAGAGAATATTTCAATTACATAACTTTAATAAAGATAAAATTTCAAGAATTTTATATTCCGATATTTTTAATGTTAACATTTGGAAATAACAAAAAAAAAGTAGTAAATACATGTTTCGCGCTTCGTAATCTGTGAAATCATAAAATAAGAAAACAAAATCACATTATTACAGAGAACCTATTTTTCAATTTCAATTTCAATTTTTCAATTCAATGCGTGACGCATGTCAAACGCATTTTTGCCTTTTGATTTTTTCAAAAATGCAAAAATAAATATTTTTTTGGGTTTTAAATAAAGACTTTATAGTGTCAGTTATTTTAAAGCAGTCCAGCTGCTTCTAATGTTAGTATTAAAATTCTTAGTAAAACTATGAATTAAAATCTCTTGAGAATAAAAATGAGGGACAGTAAAATATTAATAATCGGTATTCGTATTGCAAAGATTAAAAACTCTAAAATATTGAATTCATAATATAAATATGATCGTATTATTTTTTTAATTTCCAGATACAAATCTGATAGAAACACATGAGACACATGAGAGGAAATTCAGAATGATCGATTCCATAACAAAATAATGTTGACATAAAAAAAAATTGATGACGTATTTTTTTTTATTTATCAAAAATTAAGTTCCATCATTTTTGTAAAGAATAAA
>DVZL01003295.1:0-14158 GCA_018236625.1 Lasaia peninsularis
CCTTATAAATCTCCTAAATATGGCCCTCCTAGGTCAAAATATGTCTCATCGAAAAGGAGAAAACCAGTAAAGAAATATATGAAACCTCCTAAAAGCAAATACGGTCCACCTAGTAAACGAAAAATACCAACAAAAATTAAATATGGTCCACCAAAAATTACTTACAAACCTGTATATGGTCCACCTAAGAAAGCACCAGCTGCTTATTATGCTCCTGATATGGTTGACTTTGGAGAACCACCTGCAGAACTTATGAACAGAAAGCCAAGTTTCGGTGAACCGCCTAGAGAAATGTACAATGAACACACAGAATCAGTTGCGAATCCACAATACCCACCATACCCTCCATTTCCTGACCAGGCAACAAATTACAATACTCCAAGTGTAAACTACAATCCTAATTATCAAGTTTCACAAAATCACTATGACAGTATTGATAGTAAATTGGAGTACTCTAAAAAGAGACCAACTTATGTTAAACCAGAGACGTACTTTGAAAATATAACTCCTGATAAAGATTTAGAAATTGATTACGATGAACAAAATTATGAAGAAGATCAGAAACCTAAAGACTATAAATTCAAAGACCACAATCATAAATATGAAGAAGAAAATAAATATCCAAAAGAGCTAGAATTTAAGGAAGCTTTAAAATATAAAAAGCAAAATGTATATGTCTCAACATTTGATCCAAAGAAAAGAACCAAAACTCAATACCGGAATAAACCTAAAAAAATTGAAACTACAGAACCAGATGAAGAAGTGATAGTTGGAGGTAAATATGCAGAGCCTCCTGCAAGATATGTGCCGAAACATCCCATACTGGCTCCCACAGATGAAGACGAGTATTTACAAACAAGGTATTACATTGATCCGAGCGCCATATCTTCGGCCTCAATATCTCCTTACATCAACTACAAAAATAGTAATTTAGCATTTAGTCCACAAAATTTGAATGATGCATTCAGTATAGTTGAAAGTTAAATACTGAGTCGTCGTATTTATATTTATTTATTTAACTCAATGAATATTAGTTTTTAAGAATAAAATATTATTTAAACTATGTATTTTTTCCTTTTCGCACTCTTCCACAGATAATACTAATGTTCCTTGACAGTGAAGTGTCAAAAAAAATATTAAAAAAGGTCTTCATAACTGAACTTTAATATTAAAAAATAATAAAATCTCCTTAATACTGATTTTTTAAAGAATTTTTAGGATGATAACAAAAAGATAGTCGGGAAAGAATAGTGCAACTAAAGTGTATTTCACATAGAGGATTAAAACAAAATTGGTTATGATAGAGGTAACTTTATTAAATAAGCATGCTTAAAAATATGTTTTAACTATTGACCCGACAAAGTAATAGCTCCTATCTTATATACGCGTTCATCGTAATTCCAATTTGCAATAATTTTGTTCATGGCTGATATTTTATATCAAAACGAAAAACAAACAGGTCCAAACTAAAAAATATTTATAAATGAAAATATTGTAATAGTTAACAAGTATCAAGAAATTATAAAGTTTATAAAACGCTTGTACAGGAAACTAGTCTAAAAAACATTTTTATTATTCAAAGTCTTACAGTACTTCACGAATTGCATAAAAGTCGTAACTGTTATAATATGCGATAAATTAATATCACGTAATAAAAATTGTAAAACTTTCACTCTTCTAAATTATATAGAGGCTTTAAGTCGGATAATGGGACTTATTTTAATTAGGTATCTTCTTTCAGTCAAAACAAAAGAGGAAATATTTAAAGCACAAAGTACGTTACATATAATGATGATGTAACGTGGGCGACATATTCCAAAGTGTTGACTAAACATCTATAGAAACGTTACATGTGAACTAACGACAGTACTTAATGTGTCCCGTCTTTGTTTTACTTTTATAATTAGAAGATTAAATTAACATAGTAAGAATAACAATACTTTCGTTGCTTAAATAGAAGGATTAAAATATTATGTATGTTTAACAATACATTATAATTTATATATTATATTAATATTTTAATAATGTAATAGAATCAATCTACTACAACATTTCAACATTTTTCATATCAATTACAAAAAAAGCTATAGATATAAATAACAAATTATACAGATACGCCCATTAATGTGGCAGATACAAAAAATAATAGAGGTCGAAAATGAAATACATAATTTAATTTTATATTTCGTATTATTTAACTATTTCAAATACTTTGTGAAGCAGAAAACACTCGTATATATTGTGTTTCTAACGATCCCATATAACGTATTTGTCACTTTACTGTGAATTGCTTACAACAAAACAAAATGAATTACATAGATAATCACTTAAAAGGGCTTAAGGCTTGCACAAAATGTTATTTTCTTAAAAATCATCGTCCTCGTTTTTCTCTTCTAAGGATTTTTGTATTTCTGCCACTTACTCTTTTCCGACGTCGGGCGTTGCCGCAAGCTGCTCTGGCTGCCTCACAGGCCGCGTGTGCCGCTTGTTTTGTGGCAGCACATTCAGCACAGGCACATTGCAATTTGTGCTGCAAATGTGCTAATCTCGATCTAGCTTCGGCCAAGTTATGACATTTTTCCTGAAGACCCTGTTTGACTTTTTCCAACACACTATACGTTGCCTTCTCGAGCTGAGCAGCTAATTGAACTGCTTGCATCATGAGTTTGTGCTGCGAGAAAAAATAAAGCAACTTTGATAAAAATCTAATAAGGCCTAGGTCACTGCCAAATTGTTGATAACTTAATCCAATCAACAATGAACTTTTAAAAAAATAACATTTTTATGTTAAAAAGTAATACATAATCTCATCATTATGTTGCTGTTTTTATTAATTTCCTTTAATTTTAATCTTTCGGTGAAGAGATGATGATCAATTTATTAATTATAAATCAAATAATTATTCTCTATTTATGACCGCTATGTCAGGGAGGAATAGAAGAAAAAAGGGTAAATTATACTAGATTAATTAATCACCTGTGCAGTCGCTTGTTGAGCAGCTTGCATAGCTGCATTCACAGCTGCTTGTTGTTGGTGGACTGCTTGCGTATTCTCTGCAACTACAGCTTCGGCTTCTTTAACCTCCTGCTGAAGTTGCTCAACTACCGCTTGCTTTCCAGCTAAAGCAGCTTCAGCTGCTTTTGCTGCCTGTAGAGCTTTTTCTGCTAATTGCGTTTTTACCTGTTAATAATATAGCATTAAATATTTTGGCCCTAGATGTTCAAAAAGTCTAAAAGGTAAAGGTTACAAACGTCCATAGGGAAACTTTATAATGAATGATGAAAATCCTAAACTTAACTGAAAATATTAGCCTGCCATAAACCAGTATTTCACCTCACTATACTATCATTAATACTATTTTTTTTCTTGGACTAACAGAAATAAGTTATCTAATGTTTCCTATACTAAAAGTGTAAGTAAGCCAAGGAAAATATATTTTTTTATATTGTACAGTGACGCAACAGTAATATCAGAGATATTACTGTTATGTTGCTATTTTATGAATTATTTTCATTAGATTTTATAATCTTATAATAAAATCTGGGAACGTCAAATTTAAACACTGAAACAAAGAATAGGATTTTAGATATTTTCAATCAATCTAATTGCTAATTACCTTACGAGATATGACACCGACTTAGCTATTGCTATTTAAAAAAGTTTGTAAAAATATATATTTACCATATGAGCTGCTTGAGCTCCAGCAGCATTTTGTGCGGCTTGTGCTGCTTTTGCTTCCGCAGCTGCCTTTTGTGCGATGCTCGTTGCACATTTGGCTTTGCAGTCCCTATTAGCTACATCTCTCACTTTAAGTACATCTCTATCCACTTCATTGCGTTGTTCTTTCTCCGGTATTCTTTCTGTTGGATGTCCAAGTACTAATAGTAACGCTGAGAGAATCACTACAATAATTTTCATTTGAAAATCTTAGCTCTTACACATGTATATCGGCAATTACGAAATGCCAATAGATAAATAGATATACATAAGTTAAAACTATCCATATATCATCCAAAATATTTTTATCATTAAAAATTACTATCACAAACAAATTACTATCACTGAACTGACTTATTGATTCATTGACATTGACGTTTTGATTCTAAATTGAAAGTCGTCTTAAAATTCTTCGCTTTGTGGATTCTTCTAAAAAGTATGACTTCTTAATAGCATATACCATAATAAATAGTAATAGAAATAAACCAAAGAAAAACTTTTTGGTGGATACTTCGTAAATACCCAGGATTTTATGTTGATGGATTTTTTTTAATTAATAATAATGATAATCACTTATTTCAAATAAACAAATATTTAAATTAATTTGTATTGTATTGTCATTCATTGTTATTGTATCTATGTATTTGGTAAGAGTTCATAAGGACCTAATATTTAAAGTATAATGGCTAACATTACAAACAATTACTATACAAGTCCTGTAAAATTTAAATCTTGCAAGGAGAATGTTTATCGCTACGATGAAAATAAATAATTAAAGATTTTCATATTCATTCACGATTAGTCGACTATATTAGGTCCCATAATGCGACAGGTGGCAGCTCCACCGGCATATTAGGCACAAATCTAATCCCAGGCAACGTTATTTTACGCAATATTTTTTGCTTTTCGAGGTTTTCATTAAGATTTTATGATATTGGAGGGCAAACAAGCAGACGGATTTCCTCATGGTAAGAAATACACGTCGCCTATAGACACCAAAAGTGGAAGTTGGCAACCTAAGGCTGGGATGGTAAGTGGGATGGCGTGAGTAAGTTTACCGGCTACCCTACCCTCCAAACCAGAACACGACAATATCGAGCACTGACGCTATTGTGGCAGGAATAGGTAAGGCGGTGGTACCAATCCGGGTGAGTCGTTGCAAGACTCTACCACCTAGTCAGTGTCACAGTGTCGGTGACAATAGACCCTGTGCTCGCCTCTTACGAGCTGCCTTGGTGGGAGGTAGTTGGCCTATTCTACAACGGAACCCGGACCAACACGGGGCAAAATACTTTTCAATACACTTAGTAAAAGTTTATATAACAATCTTTACTTACATACCTTTTTACTTAAAGCATAGGAAATATCGCGTAAGCGGCATAAACATGTACCTAACCATTGCGAGTCATTGGTGTCGATAATTGAAGTCGTGTGATTCGAAGTCGTGTGATTCGAAGTCGTGTGATTCGTACGTGAGGTTCCTCAGAATTTTTGTTCAGCTAGATCTAAGCGAAGAAGATGCTCTACGCTTAGTGTTTGTGTTACGAGTGAACGGACGGAACTCTTACACTAATTTTTTGGTTGTGATAATAATTATTGTCTAGAGATTTTTATGGATTGAAAGACTTATCATAACTTACGAAAGGAATATCAAAAAAAAACAGGTCATAAACATTTCCTACATAAATTGTCATTAGTCAAAGTCAGGCAGTACGAAGTTCGCCGGTCAGTATAATAATAATATCTCTGTAACTGGCAGTTGCAAGAAAAATTAAAAGAATAATATAATTATGTCAATTTTTAAAGTTTGTTAAATATTTTGACGCAGTCGTTGGAAAATTTCAAAAATATGTTTGGAAAATTATGATCCGATATTATCTTTAAATAATGGTGCGCAAACCCGATCATCGTGGATTTGTGTAGAAAAGTAATAATTTCAAATATTTTAGAGAATACTCAAGGAGATATTTTAGTAAGTTTTCTTCTGTCACTACTTTTAGTAATAACGTGATTAGTACAACCAATTAAACGAGCTCTAACAAGTTTAATTTCTTAAGCTGGCTTGTTTTGGTACGTGATATGACTGTCTCATGATCTCGTCCAAGGTAGCATAAAGACGTCTTTCTTTTATAATTTTTCTTTTATTTTCATAATAGCATAAGGATGCTGAAAATGAAAGCACGTCAAGATCTCCACTTTGCTACATTATTGTTTGGAATCGTAAAATATAATATTCCCGTATATTTGTCAAAAAATTGGTGTGGTCTCGCGATGTAAATGCTCTCTATATCCGAGCCTCGGCGTGGTCACTGGTTGTTCCACGTTGCCATATTAACGTCTTTCGTGGTAGTTTTAGATATGCTGCGTCCAAATGTTGGAATAACTTGCCACCCCTTTACGTTCATTAACACCAATATTTACTTTAAAAAAATACAAACATTACCTATCTTTTAGGATTGCAACTCAGGACGTAGATTTCTTTTTTTTTAAAGCTACCACGGCATGTAAACTATGTTTTTTATCTTACCACTAAATGTTAGCTATTTATTGTAACTTGCAAATGTAGCACACACACGCGTACACTACCACACATACACCCATACACACAGATACACACACGCTCACAGACACACACCACACACACACGAATACACGCGCACAAACTTATGAGCACACGCATAAATAAGCGCACATGGCATTGATATCCATACTCCGTTAAAAGGGCTCTCTGAAACCAGCGTCGAGATTTCGGTTTCGACACAAGCTGAGAGAGTCTTATTGTAATAGACCAAAACACATGGAGAGGATTGACTTTTTTATATAGTATGATATCTACTTATTATATTTTTTTTAAGCATTTTTTTATATTCTTTTTTTTATTACATTTTTTTATATTTGAAATTCTGTATAATTTTTGGTGTTTTGGTTAGTTGCAATAAATATTTATATTTCTAATCCTACGAAACTTAGATTCTTTCTCTTTTAAGGTTCCTTTGCATTTCAGAGTTCAAGTTATGCTAGAAGGTTTATTTCTAAACTTAAGATTTTACAACTTGGAAAAAATTACAGGTTATTTTGGAAACTATGTTCTACAAGTCAAAAATAGAAAAAATACAATCTGATTGTACGTTCATGAATTATAGCCAATTATAGATTTTTTATTTATCCCCTCTCGCACGGAAACCCCTTAAGTTAACGGAATAAAAACTAACCTATATGTTACTCGGTAGTACAAAGTATAATCCCACTAAGTTTCATTGAAATCCTGGACGGATTTCAAAGAAACTTTAGATTTTGCGTGATTGAGTAACAAATTAACAGACAGACAGACATCAATCTTAAAAATGTGTTCTGTTGCTAATTTTTAGTCGCCTGGACCTATTATTTTTTAATTATCTTCAATGTACAGATTTCACTCTTCTAGTTTTATTATAGGTTTTTTTTGTTCGCGGGCATTTAATCGCACTTAGCTTTGTAACAGCCAATGTGCGTCTGTGACATGGATTTTTACTCCAGCCATCCCAGCTTCCGCCAGAAAGCCAGCAGCCCTGCCTGCAAGTTACCTGTGGTTTCCCGCATAGCCACCGGCCCTCCGAGATGCTGAGCCCGTTGTTCCGCCACAGCAGTGCGCTTTAGAACATGATGTTGCGTTTCTTCTTCCTCCATCCAACCTCTGCATTGGGGAGTTTCGGTGACACCAATCTTGTGAAGATGCCTTTTTAACGAGCAGTGTCTGTTAGGATACCTACCATGCACTTTATATCTTTCCTGTTTAGTTTTACAAGTTTCCTTGAGAGTTTTGTGTCTATATCCGGTAAGGCCTCCTTGGACTGTCTTAATCCTGGAATGTTGTGCCGTGTTTCTGTTGAGTGTTTTTCTTGATCTAGGACCGGAACTGGTTAAAAGGTATTGGTGTTATTGGTTCTGGTCGTGTTAGCTTTTCCGCAGATGCCTTTCTAGCCAGTTCGTCCGCGGCGCCGTTGCCCAAAAGTCCACTGTAGTTCTATCTCATTTATTGCTCCTACCCTTCTAAGTAACCGGTGGCACTCCAAGACCAAACTACAATTTATAAAGTCACTCTGTAGGCATATAGTATATTTTATTATAGGTATGTATAGATTTGCAAGCCACAATGTGGAATACTTACACAATAATGAAGAAAAGAATGTCTTTATTTTTTAATATTCAAATGTTAGAATAAAGGCAGTATTGTCCCATTAGTGTCTAATCTAAAAACTAGGACAAGATGTCCAAAACAAAATGAACACTTGGTTACTGTTGCCATTATAATATCAGTAAAGAACGCTACAATTACGCTTTTAAGGTTCAAAATCAATCGTAGTACAGACTTTGCATTAATATGACATCAGCGGCATGTTAAGAATTAAAATTTAGCTCAACATAAAATCTCTTCATGATATAAAACAAAGTTTTCCATTCTTGTCTGTCCCTGTGTTTGATCAAAATCCGTTGTGTAGTTTTAAATATCTACTTTTAAAATACCCAACGGTAATGCGGTTTTTTTAGTAGATGAGTAATTTAAGAGGAAAGTCTATAGGTACAAATATATAAAACTAGCTTTCCGCACGCGTGAGTTATTTTAATAACAACGTTCAAAGGGCAGACATTTTTACGACTTATACTTACTGCGTAAAAACATACCCTTATTTTTATGTAAGTAGTCGATTAAAAAGTAGCCTATGTCCTTCCTCAAGGTCAACTCCATCTCTGTACTACTCTGGTACTTCAGAATCGACTCAGTGGTTTAGGCGTGAAAGCCTAACAGACAAACAGAGTTACTTTCTCATTTATAATATTAGTATATGAATAGAATGTGTAGTTCGTACAGGAACCGAACATTTTTAGAATAACTGGCAATTTAGGGTTAAAAACGGTAGGTAACCTATTATTAAGACTAATGCACCGCAATAGCTAGATAGTTGAATTTTTACTTCTTATTTTACTTTACTTCTGTTGCTGTTATAACAATAAATACACAAAAATAGAATAAAGTATTATTTTACTCCCATGTTTATTGCTTCCATACAATAAACATTATTTTTGCGAAGTTGTTTCCCAACTACCAATAGATGTCACTACGCGTATATCGCAACCTTAGCAATATAAAGGCACAATCCAAAAATGTATTTTTTGGTGAGTGGCGGTTAAAGATTCTGTATTCTTAAATCGAGGGTTTTTTCAAATAACATTTTCACTATTTAAGTTAACATCGTGAAATTAGAGAGATTTTTCTTTCCATCAGCGCTAACAAGTGGGAATATCATTTTGTCCCATTAACATTTGAGATCACAGGTTACAAACATTTTGAATTGATCCCTTATTGAGGGTGCGATATACATCACGGCATATGGAAGGTAGGTACGCGGCTTAGATTGAATGCTTATAATTTAGTTTGATAGAATATTATTATTATTATTATAGTTCTATTAATGTAAAACAGATGATGCTTAAACTTGAAAATGCATTCCGCAAGCTAAAAAGCTAAGTTATATATTATTCTTCTAAAAAATTTGAAACACAATGTTTTTTGCTGTTTTTGTAGTTGATATGGTAATGTACCCTTTGTGTGCGAGTCGCACTCGGCTGTTTTCTTATGTTAGTTTTGAAATTGAAAATTAAATAACCCTCAGCAAAAAATAAATTCACAACCAATGTGTGATTTATAGCTATGAAATGACAGAGCCAAGGATAAATATTTTCAGATGTAAAAAACTCAAATGCATGTCTTTCGTATAGGATAATATATTCATCGCATATATTCCATATAGCCAATTTAATATGTTTAAATAATTTTGTCAGTACTTCTGTTACTCTATGATGTTTAAACTGATAAACCCCTTAGTACGAAAATTAGCAATCATTGTCTGAACCCTGGTGAGAGATAAGAAGTTATTTTTGTTCATGCAATTTTTCTGTTATTAAACAAAATAATAGGATAAGAAATTTGGGAGATAAGTTAATCATTCAGGAAAAGAAACTGTAAAAAAATACAAATAATTCATATGAACTAGTTGAACAATTCTACTAGCTAGTAGATGGCAAGTTAAAGTAAAATGTGCAACCTATCATTACTATTATTTCATATGGATCTCCTACATTAAACAACTGAAATGCAATAATATAATTGGCAAGAAATGGTGAAGGATGAGTTGTCGCCTGCTGAGGAGCTCCTTGGAAATAATTAATGAGAAAGCAAATATCCTTTAAGTTTGATGAAGTAACTCTACAATTCAAGTGTGGTTATTCCTCTAGACTCTAAACTTGTTTTAAGTAGATTCCATCTCTTTCCTATGAGATACAAAACGAAAGAGACAGAACATTTTAGTCATGTCAAATTAGTCGGAACAGAATAACTTGTACCACTTTTAATAGAAATATTTCGAAGCATAGATTAAACTTCTATAGAAATGTCCCATACTTAATAATGTAATAGGACTCACAATCTTTTGTCTTTTTCTTTTATTAACATTAAAAGAAGATAGCGATAATTAGAAATAAGTTTAGTTAACATCAGCAGAATTACCAGCAATGGTAGTGTCATTAAAATAAAGGTTATGTTAAAACAAAAATTATATTCAAATGAGTGTGGGTAATGTTAGTCTTTGAATAGCTTAAAATTTTCTGTGTGAATAAAATATATAACATGAAAGCAGCATTGTAATTAAGCAATGTAGCATTACCTTACTAATAATGTTAATGAGCTTTTAATGTTTCCTAACATTCCCATTGTCTGTGAACATAGATGATACTGAATATATTAAAAAATACATAAAAATATCCAATGAAAAAGTGGCCCAGAATTCTTTGCTATGTTTGTACCAATTACAGTTTTTAAATATTCAGTTTCAAAACATTTAAACACGGCAAATGTTCATTGTTATGATGTAATATTAACGAATGGGCTAACACTTTTTACTTTAATAATAAATTTTATAACACAAAAAAACGAACAGATACAAATCACAAAATAACCAATAATTATTTCAGTAAATATGAATAAAATTTATTGATATAACATGTGAATATTAGTATTATTGATATTGATGAAAATATTTTATGACAAATGAATCTGTTCCATAAAATGTATGTTAAAAATTAACCTAGACAAAAACATAGTAGAAAATAGTGGGAAGGTGAAACTAGATAGTATATAAATTAATTATAACATGTAGATTATGGAAAAAGAACACTTTGAAAGAAGTTTTTTGGCTTAGATAACTTAAACCTAAAGATTTAAATAGTAGTTAAAAAATCCAAACACTTAGTAAAATTGTGAAAATGAACTTTAATTCAGCAAATTTTATACTAAATGTATAAATATGATATATTCTAGATTTCGTTTTCACTACCTAAGTAGACATCATGTTATAAAAAGTGTACAACTAAAACTAATAGCTGATTAAATATCTCAATGTGACTTATAATGGTTAGATCTTGTAAAAGCACATTTTAAAATGGTTTACTATACTTAAATAATAGATAAAAATAATAATCAAAGCGTTTATAGTCCACAACAGGTCGAGATGGAAATTGGGAAAGAGCGAACACGCCAATAATCAAAAAGCCACACAAACTCTTATGCAAAATGTTCAACATTAATTTACTCACACAAGATATATAAAATACATATTAATATACCCAAAACGTTTAGTTTTGATATTGACTAAACATCACGATTTTAAATCGCAACTAAGACCCACTTCGACTTGTGGTAGACCATCTCACAACAGATGTTGAACATTCAAACAACAAACATCTTCAATACAATCTTAACTTCTAGTAAACTTGAAACATTTAACGAGCAAACTGAATAAATTATTATTCATAATAAGAAACAAACTTAACAATGTCAATAGCTCAAAGTAATATAATAATTTCAACAAGAGTTTGACTGTTGGTGTATATGCGTAAGTATGACCCAGAACTCCTTCGTTTCATTGTAAAATTGATGCCGATTAAAGAGAAAAGTCATTTTATCTATTACTGTACTGATATTGTATAGATAGTTAGTAACAGTTGAGACATTATCTCTTTTGTGTCTTGAAACTAACCGATAGAGGCTGCCCTTGAAGCATATATCCATTTAATGCTTGAATAGCCATGGCGGCCTGGTCGTAGTTTCTCATAGTAACAAATCCAAACCCTTTACTCTTATTCGTCTTATGATCCATGATAATTTTAACAGACACAATAGCACCATATGGACCAAAAAGTTGCCATAAAGTTAATTCTTCTACCTCAGGAGCAATATTATAAATATAAATAGACCATGTACTTGGAGAATTGTGGTCATTAATAGCACCCATGTGACTAATCCAATGATAAGGCTTCATAAGAGAATTCTTTGTAAAATTATTGTTATTATTCTTATGTTTATTAGGGTTACTCTTATTGGCATACTTAACAGTTAATGGGTGTAAAAAACCTGGCGGTGTGGTACCATTTATATTTTGGATGGCTCTCTCAGCCTCATACTGATGTTCATATAATACAAAAGCTATGCCTGAAGCAATACGGGAGTTAACTATTTTACCGAATTGTGCGAAAAGTCCATGTAAATCTTGCAAGGTCAGTTCATTAGGCAGGTTACATACGTATAGGTTCCAGTCGGCTTCCGGTTTCGTAGGAGGTTTCATCTCTGGATTGAGTAAGGCATGTGAAACTTTCAGCGTTTTATTCTGCATGAGAAGGCCATTGAAGGCTTTACGCGCTTTAATAGCATCTTCTGGGCGAGTATACTCGACAAACCCATACCCTCTGTTCGCTATCAGTTTACAACTTTCTAATTTACCCATGGTTGAAAATAGTGAAAACATCATATCCTGTGTCATAACTTCGGGAATATAATTGACAATAAGCTTTGTAGGTGATTCGTCGGGTCCAAATTCATTAATTCCATGACAATTACCGTCTTGACACGATTCCGACATTTTTTAATTGTTGTTAAGGAATGACATTTCAAAAGCAATGTTGCCCACAGCAGTATTTCGTTTAGAAATCATAAACTTTACAACAGTGTGTAATGGATGTAAATTATTTATATTTGAAATTCATTAATTGACATATTATTAAAAAAAATCCTAGGCTTTGAGTTTTCATTGGTTCCAAATTACTTCTTTTATATAAAGGTTTTTTTTTACTTTAGATACGCCTTTAAAAAATAATTAATATAATATATAAATATTTTATATAACGCATAATTTTACATGTTTAATATTACATTTTCTCATTTTGATTTTTATTGTCGATTACTATAAACAGGGTTTGGCAAAGCGAAACCACAAGTTCATTGGGTACACAGTTTGTGTTTTTCAGGTAGTCCTTTGTTATGTCTGTTTATGGTTTCCATCATCAGCTCGATGACACTAAGGGTGGAAATGGTGCGTTGCCAACCTGAGGCTGGGATGGTTAGCCTCTTGCGTGAGTAAGTATACCGGCTACCCTACCCTTCAAACCAGAACATGACAATGGCGAGCACTGACGCTATTGTGGCAGGAATAGATAAGGCGGTGGAACCCATCCGGGCGAGTCGTTGCAAGACTCTACCACCTAGTCAATGTCGTGACATTGTTGGTGATAATAGACCCTGTGCTCGCCTCTTACAAACTGCCTGGGTGGAAGGTAGTTGGCGTATTCTACAACGGAACCCGGACCAACACGGGGTGAAGTTTGAAAGATTTAAGCATACATAGGGATATAGGGACAGAGAAAGCGACTTTGTTTTATATTATATAGTGATTTGTGCGGTCTTTCATCTGTAATGGTTTCTTCAGTGTTTCATAGATTATATGATCATGATAGTGAAATGTCAGAGTTTAATTAGATATATCAGAGCATATCATGTCTCAAAGCGTAAACAGTGCTTATGTGCCTCTATGAAGTGCACGCCCCTGGCGTATAAGTCTATAGAAAACCCTGTTCTCCGTACCGTAACATGACAATGTCATTATGGTGACAGGAATAGGTAAAGCGGTGGAGCCCGTACTCGGGCGCGTTGCTGCACAGCACCAATTTACAGGGTTTTCGCCCTCTAGTTTTTGGCGTCTAGACTAGCATTGCTTAGATAGTAATATAAAAGGATTAAAACCATAATTTATTAAACTCTTACAAGAACTAAGTTACAGTTTTATTATATAAAATATCCTGTTTATTTCCGTCCAAACGGCTGCAAGCGATGGCGGCACTGGCGTTGCTGCGCTCGACCGGGCGTAAAATGCAATTTTCTCAGCAACAGCAAGCCTCACTGGCTTCAACGTCACTAAATTAGTAAAGAAACTTTTACTTTGATTGAATTTAATAAACATATAATCTATATTTTTCAAAGTCGGCACTTGGTGAAACTTCTACATCCGTACTAATATTATAAATGCGAAAGTAACTCTGTCTGTCTGTCTGTATGTTACGCTTTCACGCCTAAACC
>DVZL01003296.1:0-14157 GCA_018236625.1 Lasaia peninsularis
GACTTACGAGTCGTGGATATACTAGCGCACCTCTGCCTACCTCTTCGGGGATAATAGGCGTGAAGGTACTTTTTTTTATTATTATATCAAGTGTCAATTGGACTTCACCATTTATGATCATCATATGTATACCTATACAATTATAGTGACACTATAATTTGTCGCCAGAAACAAACTGTCTTTTTTTGTGTTTATATGAAAAGCTTTATATATATATAATACAAAGTAAATTTGCAGTTTTTCAAAATTCTTACTCCGAAAGCTGTTCACCAATTCAATTTCAAACCAATTTTTATTGGAAGTGTTCATTAATACATCATCTTTTTTTTCTTCAGTTTTATAAAGTATAATTCTAGTTTCAGTCCCATATATATGGGCAGTAGAATGTTTTTTTATATTTTTGTATAAAAATCGTAAATTATTTTCATCTTAATAATAATGTGTAATCTTAATAGTTTCAGATAGATTGTCTGTGACTTTTTTCTAAATGAACACAACAAGGGTTCCATTTTTTGCTATTTGGTTGAGGAACTCTAAAAATACTAACCTCTTTAACATAATGTTCAGTCTTGCTTTTCAATTCTTCCTTCTGTATGTTTAACTCCGTTATCTTATTCCTAAAGTAAGTTTGCATTCGTTCTTCTCTCATTTGTAATTCATGATTCACTAGAAAAGGTACTTCTAGACTACCCAATAGGCCTGTGACTCTCCCCTCGGCATCTAAAACATATTATATATGGTGAAAATGGTGATCATTTCATATACCAATGAATTTTTCAATATTTCTGAATATGATGAAAAATATGAATCTGAATCAAGGTTTCTGAGTGTGACGAAGTAAAACATTGGGAAAACTGAATTCATGTATTCTATTTCAACCTAATTCTTCCCTTCTGCATTGCAGAGACCAGATGGCAGTCGCTCTGTTCCCCAGTTTTACCCACATTGGTCCGGGTCCCCTGTGTAGAACCATTTGGCTTTTTTACCAGGCAGCTTGTATAAGGCGAGCATAGGTTAACTGGGTTACTTTCAACATAACCGCTGGCGGTAGACTGTTGTGCAGCAACTCTTGTACGAACGCTGTGTGACTTGCTGGGCTCATCCCTGGATCTATGACATTTAAGAATCGGGGCATTAACCTGATAGTGGCGCCTGGCCCTCCTCCTTCATTTTTGATTATATTCAGACTCAATTACTTGAGACTGGAGATTATAAGTAGAAGTAATCTCAAGTATTTGGCGCCCCCTTGTGTCTATAGCCCGAGGCTAGTGCCCCAGTTTGATCTGGGCTAGCTAGGCTATAAGTTTTGCAATGAGTTGGTACTCCCTCATCTTTATTTATTGCTGTTAGTTTCTTATATAGTCAGATTATATAACATAGGTATATAGGAGGCTTAATAATTGGTCTAACATTATGAAATTCCTTGCAATATTATTCTTATAGTATCCATACTTACAGTTAAAGTTTTGTTCATTATTACCTTGAAAAGTTTCACTAAAGCTATTAAAATCTCCAGAGTCGTGAGTCTCTCCCCTCCTTTTCTGAGAAGCGGACACATATTTTCCTATTTCTAGTTTTAAACTTTCATTTTCCATTTGAAGCATTTCAAACTCCATATGCAACTTCTGGTTTTCCTAAGAAATATAAATAATTATATATCATAAATTACCTATTACAGGAATATAATAAATGAAGCTTAATAATCATAAAGTGGCAATCCACAGTTTACTTGTAACTACTAGGAACTGTCAACATGTTTACCTTCTATTATAAAAAAATGTATGTAACCAAGTTTGCAAGTCATTGATGCGTCAGACAGGCAGATACATCAACTTTGTATACTACAAAATGCAAAGATCAATCTCCCATATATGTATGTATGTACGTATGTCTAACATTGGTGGTAATTCCTTTGGACACTAATTAACTTATTTTAGATACATGCTATCTTTGGTCAGTGACATAAAAAACGAGAGATAGAATGTCTTAGTCATGTCAAATTAGATAGAAAACAATAAATTATAGTGTTTTTAATTGCATTTTTCCGAGGGATAGACTAAATGTCTATAGAAATGTCACATACAAAGTAATCTGACAGGACTAAAACTCTTTTGTCTCTTTCTTTTACTTATGTTAAAAGAAGATAGCGACAAAAAATAAGTTTAGTTGGCTGGAGCAGAATTACTAGCATAGTCGACTGATTTTGAGTAATTAAATATATAAATATACCAACTGTTTCTGCAATTAGGTCATGACAATATTTTATCTATCATATATTTATGAACTGTGATTGGGTGCCTTCAGCTATTGCATTTGTGCCTTTCTTGAAATATGCTGCGTTTAACTCATTGTAAATCTTGTTGGTGGTGTGATTATTACTGTTACCTCACCATCTTTTAACAGTTATGTAAACTATATAATGTAATCTTGGTATAAAAAATTCATAAGGAACAAAACCTATCTTACAACTGTACCAAGAGAGTGCAAGTTCTTATAGAAACACTAGCTGCCCTGGCAAACTTCGTACCGCCTGCACTTGAAAAATAGATGTTGGTTGATTCTCAGATCTACTGAATACGCATATAAAATGTGCTAAAAATTAGTCAAGCCGTTTTGGATGAGTAAGGTAACTAACATTGTGACATGGAAATTTTATATGTTAGATTACGCTTTTACATTCAATACAATAACTATTATGGGTTTATAAGAATCAATTATTTTGGAAGATTTATACACCATTTACACATATTTTTCCCATATGATTTTTTTATATTACAAATCACACTAACTTATAACACTGTAATATAGACAGAGTATGGGTAGATAGATAGACACACACATACATACACATGCAAGCGCACAATTTCTAAGTCCTAAAGATATGTTTTTTTGAAAATTAGTATGACAAAATACAATACCTTCTCTAAAGTATGCAACTTAGTGCTGAGTTGCTCATTTACATTTAAGTCATCCACAGAACTTAGAGCGTCTTCACTTCCCATCTGTAAATAAAATGCAGTAAAAGTCATCAATAGTGATATTTGCAAAAAATATTAATTTAACACTTCTAAAACTGAAACCAGGTCATTGACATTGACAAGGTCTTTGATATAAATTTATACTTAATTTTTTAAAATGGTCACATAAAGTATAACGTACCAAGCTTCCAGCTTCAGACAAGAAATCCCCATTGCAGCTAGCAGCGCTTGCTGGATGACTTTGAGTCTTAGATGTGTTGCCAAGTCTTTCCTTTCTAACTTCTTCGATTGAAAATTGAAGTTCCTGATTCTTATTTTTCAATTTGGCAACTTCACATTTATATTTACTTTCACTTTCACTTATCTGTTTGTGATAGTCCTCAATTGTTGCCTGTAGCTGTGACACTTCAAATATTTTATCTGAAAGCTAACGCAAGAACTTCATTTCAAATATTAACAAAAATCCATTGTCAATATGTATTCATGCATGCATATAGTGAATTGATGAAAAAATATTCTTTTAAATACAACTCTTGATATTAATTACCTGCGAAGCAAGCTGTGCATTTTCCAATATTTTCTTTTGTAATTCTTCCTGTAGTAAGCCTGAGTCCAAGGGAGCAGGATTACTAACGGCAGACAGTTTTTCTTCTCCTTTAGATTTAGATTTTTTTGACAGCTTCGCCTACAGTTAATGAAGAATAATAATAGTTAATAGCAATCAAACTGTACCTACTATAATTATTTGTTACATCAGTTTTACTCTCAGTACTAACTCCATTACATGATACACAATATACAACTTGTGTGCAACATACTAAAGCATAACACCTATAGAATTTAATTTTGATAAAAGTTTATTTATATTTAAAATATAAGGCTGTTTTAATGAAAGTATTTTAGGGAAATTAGCTGTTATATATGTTTAATGAAGCATATACCTAATCGGTAGAAAGGATAGATGGAAAAATGTTACTTAATTGTATCAAACAGGTGAACACATCTGGATGATATGGGTGACTCAGACGGTGTCTCTATAGGTGTGATGTGAGTTGAACCAAGCTTCAACTATGTGACAATAAAAACTAAAAGATGATGTTTTTCCTACAAAGACAACTAACACTAATTTTTAAATAAGACTTCATTCACTAGTTTAGATTGTTTTATGTAATTATCACATGCAGTTAAAAAAACAACATGTATTTAACAAAGGATTGTTTGTCAAAAAAAATATCACTAGGCATTTAGCTTAAAATTCGTATGCCTCTGACATTTATTAATTATTAAATATAAGGCACGCGTTCTGACCTGAAAAGTTTCAAGTTCTTCCTGAAGGACGGAAACACGCCGCGTCAACTGCTGATTTCTAAATGTTAACGAATCAATCTCTAGTTCTCCCTTTCGCAAGGTTTTGTCTTTATCTTTCAAAGCCTCTCTTAGTTCGTTTGATTTTGCTTGTTCATCTAAAACACCTTTCTTCAGTACCTTAACGTGAACTCTCAGCTGCAAAGCAAATAATAAGTTATCAAGGTTTATAAAAAAGCCTTAAAATCCAAAACATTTATTTACCTTTGAATATTCCGCAGCTAGTTTTTGGTATTTAGCCTGTATATCACCCGAAGGTAGTCCCTCCATATTTGCTTTTTAAAGTTTCATGCCTATAATTTATCGTTTTTGTTTATTTGGTTTGGTAAACCATTAAAATTAAAACTACTGTAAACACCCACTTCCAAGTTTCAGCCTTCAGGAAACCAACTTTGACAAATGACAATTGACATTTAACTTGTATTGTGTACATTCAATGTTTCCAATTTTTAGTATGATTAAATTTGACAAATTATGACACCAGTTTTAACGCTCGTATAATATAGAAAATTAGTAGTATCCTTTCCAAACCGCTTTAAACTCCACGTAGTTGGCACTGTGAACTTTAATTTCTGCCCACATCATGGTAATATTCGTTTCGGTATTTATTGGAATTGAAATGTAATCTGTGTTTTCAATTACCCTGTTTGGGTAGTTTAAGCCGATTGTTTGATAAAATATCCGTTATCTAAGGCGTACTGTTATTTTGTAACTTATTGTAAAAAAGTCACTACTATTTATATAAAATATTCCCGAAATATAACACTTTCTCTGTATTTGCCTATTCTACAACAAAACCCGGACCAGACTAGGCAGCTCGTAAGAGGCGAGCACAGGGTCTATTGTCACCAACACTGTGACATTGACGACTCGCTCGGATTGGTACCACCGCCTTACCTATTCCTGACACAATAGCGTCAGTGCTTGCTATTGTCATGTTATAGTTTGGAGGGTACCTAGGGTAACCGGTAAACTTACTCAGAGGCTTACTATTCCAGTCTCAGGTGGGCAACGCATCATTTCCACCTTTGGTGTCTATAGGCGACGTGTATTTCTTACCACCATGAAATCCGTCTGTTTGTTTGCCTTCCAATTTCTTAAAAAAAGTATTCTTTATTTCAGGTTTAATGGCAATTACCAATTACAGAGTAAATAGTATTTGATGGCAATTACCAAAAGGATACCTACATAATTTGTAAAAGTAAAGCTAATTTTTTTATCTGTTTTCTAAATTATGAAGCTGTCATAGAATAATGGTAACATTGCTTCTGTTGATGTGTCGTGATTCTCCGATGTAAAATATCAATATTTCCCAGTTTTATGAAAGAAAGTTTACAACATATTAATTAAATATTGTATTTATTTACTTCTACTTATTCTATCACAAATTAGCAAAGCCATGGATGACAGGTAAGGCTCTTACTAGCATTAATAAAAAGTATCGCCGATTTTAAACTCGTTCAGAACAAAGTAAATTATGACAAAAATTATGTGAATTATTCACAGGAATATGGAATCGAGCAGCTCAACTTTTACCGACGTTTCGACTGATCATCCCAAGAGTATTATACACATAGACGTCGATTGTTTTTACGCACAAGTAGAGATTGTGCGAAATCCTGAATTACGGGACCTACCAATTGGAATTCAACAAAAAAACATCGTCGTAACGAGCAATTATGAAGCTAGAAAGTATGGTATTAAAAAGTGTATGCTTGTTTCGGACGCCTTAAAAGTTTGCCCTAATTTAAAATTAGTTAATGGAGAAGACTTACACGACTACAGGGCAGCATCAAATAAAATATTTGCAGTACTACAGAGCTGGAAATGTCCTGTTGAAAAGTTAGGTATGGATGAAAACTTTGTTGATGTCACAAATACAGTAAAAGATAAGATGAAAAGTGTGAATACAAATAACATCACAGTTGCTGGTCACCTGTATAATGAACCGAGCACGGAATGTCCCTGTGGATGCCACTCAAGGCTTAAAATAGCATCACAGATAGCCAGTGAGATGAGGCACAAAATATATGATGAACTAGGATTCACAACTTGTGCAGGTGTAGCTCATAATAAGTTATTGGCAAAATTAATGTGTCCAGTGCATAAACCTAATGATCAAACAACTATTTTCCCTGAAGACAGTGTAAGTTTTATGTCCACATTACAAAGTGTACGTTTAATACCAAGTATTGGATCTAAAACTACAGAAGCTCTTATATCTCAAAAAATTATGACTGTTAAAGACCTTCAAGAAGTGGCAATTGACACATTAAAGAAGCATTTCAGCAGTGACATGGCAGTAAGACTGAAAAGTTTAAGTTTAGGTGAAGATAATACTCCAGTTAAACAATCAGGCCGGCCTCAGAGTATAGGTTTAGAAGATAGCTTTAAGACTGTTAGTGTTAAGAGTGAAGTGGAAGAGAAGTTTGCTGCACTATTACAAAGGTTATTATTATTAGTTAGAGAAGATGGACGCATTCCAGTTTCATTGAGGGTGACTCTAAGAAAGAAAGACGTGAAAAGATTAAGTAGTCATAGAGAATCACGACAGTGCACAGTTTCATCTTCCATCTTCACTATAAATAATGGGACAGTGACAGTTACAGAGGCAGGTCAACAGAAACTAATGAGCATAATAATGAGATTATTTAATAAACTTATTGACTTGTCAAAACCATTCCATTTAACTTTGGTAGGACTTGCATTCACAAAGTTCCAAGAAAGAATGTCTGGAAGAGGTTCTATTGTGAATTATTTAATGAATGATATATCTGTCCAATCAGTCCTCAATATACAAAATGATTGTGATACATCTGCATCATCAATGGATTATTCAGCAGCATCACCTAGTAGTAGCACCACCACTGATTTATCAGATGCAGAAGTTGAACCATCTCCAAAAAAACCTAAAAAGGCCATGTGGATAGCAAAACGCAGGTGTTTATCAAAAGAAGAAATTGCTTCACCAAGTAAACTTAAAGTTGGTGAACTTAGATTAAATTCAAAAGAATTGGAAAAAGTTTCAGAACTGAGATTGAACTCTAGAGATAGATCCCTTACTCCTAGAGCTAGTCCAGCAAAAGACAGCTTTTCTGATACATCTGATGCTATGAAAGATGTTGCTGAAGAAGAAAATTGTGAAGACTGTCCAAATTATGTAGATAAGGAAGTATTTAGTGCTCTTCCTGAGGAGATGAAGCAAGAGTTAAAGGCTATGTGGAAAAATCCCTCCAGCTCAGGCATGCCTCGAAGTAGTGCAAGAATCATGAACAAAACAAAACCAAACACTATTTTGAAGTACTTTGTTCCCCACAAATAGTATTAGTAAGATTTATATCTTGTTAATTATTTTAAGTAATAAGTGAATGGTTTCTATTTTTTCAAATCTTACAATTTTTATTCAACTGATCAAATACATGTTTATGTTATAAAAAAATTGTTTTTTTTGTTATGGTTCCCCAAGAGGCAATGAATGAATATGTATACAACTTTGCATATCATTTAATATCTATATTTTTTACAGCATCTGTAACCATACCACTTAACTCACTTAACTTGTGCACTCTATTTACATTAACTTGTAGAGACTCTGCCAATTTGTAATAGGAAATAACATCAACATTGAGTTGTAATCGAATTTTGTCCACATCAGTTACACCAGTAACATCATTTGTTTGTTGTGGTGTCCTTTCACGATTTTGTTTCAATCTTCTTATAGACTCTTCTGTTTTCTGTACTGATGTTAGTACATCTTCTACATATTTATAGTAACTAAAACAAAATCATTACAATTATGTATAATTTAAGATTATTTGGACTTGTATCTATATAAAACTTACATTTTTTAAGTTTCTATTACAAGAAAAATCAGAGCGGCAAAGTTTATGCTATATTCTAGTCTATCATATTTGCCTACGTAATATTAGAAACTAGCTGTCCTGGCGAACTTCGTACCGCCCGCACTTAGGGCTATGAGAAGTAGATGTTGAACAATTCTCAGACCTACGTGATATACACAGTGGACGCAAAACTTCATAAGAATGGAAAAGTATTCTATGTCCATCTCCTGGTTCTAAGCTACCTCTGTGTCAATTTTTAGCCAAATCAGTTTAGCCATTCTTGAGTTATAAATTACTAAACTTTCTTTTACATAAATAGATATAGCAATGTTTTTTAAAAAAGTTAAAATGAGCTGATAGAAAATATCTTAATGGTTGGCTATATTATAGAGAAAGTTAATATACACAAGAATAGTCTTGTGTATGTTAATTAGTTTTACTTTTATTAATGAGGGCAATTAAAGCAATTTACTATTGAATATTGTGGTGAATCATCATCAATTATAAAGTCTGTATTTAAATTTCAACAAAATTTAGAAAAGGCACAATACTTACGAAGATGTCATGGTATTAAATAATGCTTCATACAACTGGATTAAAAATGTTTCATCCAATTTTTTAAATATATCTTTATCATAATCATATAATAAGTTTGATATAAGTTCAATATATGTGCAAGGTTTCGTAGGAATGCTTCTATTTGTCTTTCTATACAGTCTGGGTATGTCGCTGACTTGTTTTAGTAATATGTTGAAGTTCTCATACAATTCACTAACAATACATTCACAAATTTTATTTTTAGTGCCTTGCAATAAATCTTCAGATGGGCGAAGACTTTGTCCAAGCATTTCTTTACAATTACTATTTGGCACCTTTTTCTGAACATATTCAAGATATTTGGGCAGTCGCTGTAGTAACATTTCAATGTCTAGGTAAAAACAAACACTATAATCTATCATGTGTCTATTAATACTGGATTGATCTATTTTTTGTGATGAGTTTCGCTGTAAATAAATTTCAATTAGAATTTTAAAAAAAGGGAAAAAAAATAAAAATAAAAAATTCAGATACTGACCTGAGAACAGATGTTTGTTATCCATGTTGCATATCGTGATATAAGTTGGAGTGACAATTTCCAGAACTTATGTGCCAGAGCTTCAATAAAAACCCCATCAGACCAACATTCTTGTAAAGAAGTCCAACATTTATGTGTTTCTGCTAGAGTGAAATCATTGTTACTTTCTATGGTGGGATTGGATTTTAAGGACGCTTCAAAACTGCCTGAAAAATAAATGTTAATGAATGAATACAATAGTATTGTGATAATAACCAAATATTGAGATAGACACAAACAAAATTAAATAAATAATAAATAGATACAGGAGCTAAATAAAAGTATTACTGTATAATTATACCATTGCTTAAAACTTCTTTCAATGTATGCAAGACTAGGTATAATTTATACTAATATTATGAATGAAATCAATTTATATTATTATCATAATTAATTCCTAAACACTAAGATGATATAGAAATGGATATTAGTCACTATGGATTTCAATAGTTTAAAGTGAGCTTATATGTTTTACATATAAAATAACCATAAAATTTGAGAAATGCCATAAGTATTAGCTTGTTTTCTGAACCCATATGATGAACATAATTGTCTCTACTTCTGTGTTTGGGTAATCTATGTATTAATGTCTTAGCTAATGCCCACAATTTGCTTTGTGTAATCTGTCCAGAGATACATATTTCTATTAAAAAAAAGTAATTCTGAAATTACCCGCAATTTCTTGAAACCTTATTTGAAAGTAAACTGGTAAGTTCCACCTTTTTAAAAAGCTTTTATATTCAGGTGTTTTATGTAAGTGGTTCAAAGTTTCCTTATTATAACAATACTTTTCTAATTTCATAATGAACTGTATACTTTCATTGTATCTGCTATAAAATAACTGAGGATTTCCTGGAGCAAATATTGATGCTAAGTTCACTTCCAGACGGTTCTCCACTTCACACCAAAAGCAGTTAATTAGGAATTGATATCTCTTTGCAAGAAATGTTAGTTTGGAATGTTGTGTAACTTTCAGAAGTAGCTTCAATTCATTTTGTAATAAGGATAAGATTCTGTCATATATTCCTGTAAGACCATCTTTGCTCCTTTGTAATGAAGGTTCATTAATAATATCCTGTAACAAAGGTGCAACGGCCTGTTTTCTAATAAGCATTTCAGTTTCACTAACTCTATCTAAAGAAATGAGAGTCAACAATGTTCTAAGAACATTCTCTTCATTATTATCATTCCAAAATTGAAACAACAATTCATTTAAGGTTTGAACTAGTTTTCCCACTATATCATTAAATCTTTTCTTTTGGCCTGCTTTAAGAATATTTTCACACTTTGTTAAGGAAAACTTTAGTTGGGTTAACTGCATCGCAGCTCTGTCAGCTATTATAATTTGATCTTGTGGCCTTTTATCCGAAATGTCACATAAAATTTCTTCTAATGTATTAAGACCGTTTAATGTAAAACTGTAATGTTTTAATAGTCTTTTCTTTTTAGACAGAGTGTGTCTCTGATTTAACCATAATGACAATTCTTTCATAGCATCCTCAAGACATTGTTTCACTCCCTAGAAAATTATTACAAATTTTAATTTTCGGAATTAAATAAATAAAATACCACTTGGTTCAATCATTTCAACTTACCAAGACTTCTTCGTCTAATTGACCCAATGGTACTTGAATTTTGTCAATGGCCTTATCAAAACCAATTAATGTCGCACACAAATTGACAAAATTAGCGTAATCTTTGTTTATTAGTTCTATCATTGCGAGCCGGAGTACTTTTAAATATATTCCCAAATCATCTCGCATAGTTTCCAAGGATATTACCTCTTGATGGTCAGATAGAAATGCATCCACGGAGAAATTGGTCTGCAAGTGATAAATATTAAAAATTGTTCAAAAATAACACTTATTTAACACGTAAGATGACGAATATTACCTTAACAAAATCATTGCGGTCAAAACACAGGCCTCTAGGGGCTGGGGGCAGTATAAAATCATTATTATTATTTTCCATTCTTATTATTAAATTTTCATTATTTTAAGGCACCATTATTATGTGGAAATATTTAAATTTAATAAATTTATCTGCAAAGTTCGCCCCAGTATTCGGTAGTCATTTTGACAATTAGTATATTTTATTGACGTTCGAGTGACACATTACACGTCGGGTAATGTTTGGATACACTTACTGGAACTTCACTGATAAGTAACACGGTATTTTAATTAAATGTAAATTTTATAACTTTTTTTATTCATGATATTATAACATACATGTAAATACGTTTTAGTTATATAATGTAATTTCCGATTAACTTAAGTTTTTTATCTTTAAATTTAATTGATTGTGTGGTTGTAAAATATGATTTTATATTGTCACCTTAAAGCACCATCCACGTTTAACCTCACATAGGTACATAAATCTTAATCTCATAGGGCTGGCTAAACAAATGCGTTCTGAGGCTCTTTATTGCCCTAGTCCCTAGGAGTGAATTTTATTTTTCTGCTCAACAGAATCGAAAATGGAAAAATTTTGTTTAACGCAACGGTAGGAAAGTAGCTAATTTTGGATCGGTACTTACATCACTGTAACATTTTACACGACCTTCGACTAAATTACAATTTGATCGAAAAAATAGCTCTGTCGCATATCTGGCTACATACTTATATATAAAAGCCAAAAGTGATTGACTGATGTATCAAAGCACAACCCAAATCCTGAGGGTAGAAACTGAAAGTTGCGCATGCGTATGCCTAATATGACGTAGAAAAAAAAACTAAAATTCAACTCAAAAGGGAGATAAAAGTTTTTATGAATCAAAGAACTATTAACTACTGGGACTAATTAATAACTAGAGCGTATTCATTGCATGTGGACAAGGCTGCGGGCAGCAGCTAGTTTAAAATATTATATATTCATTATCTGTTGAAATGGTATTTACGTAAAATGTGGACTTAATTAGCGGAGAAATTATTACTTACCTAAAATTACATCGGAAAACATCTATTTAGTCCACATTGATGGTTTATAACAATACACCATTTATCTACTTATTGCCTAATAACTTAAAATTGGCTTATTACGTACCCGGTTTAGTAAATTGTATTCTAGCTTAGGTGCAGTGTAGACTAACGTTTTTAATATTATACGTAGGTACTAAACTAATAATTGGATTACAAAAACAACTGTAATTGAAAACACAACCTTTAGATAGATATTTGGAATCTATACCACCCTCCTATTATATCCTAGTTTTTTACTTGATTTATGTACCTAATTTGGAAAAAAATATATATTTGTAATGTCTTAATAATAACCATAATATTTTTAAAAATATTTGCACACCACAATTTCGTAGAATATTATGGTATAAAAAATATATACTTATAGTACTATAGTTAAAGCAGGGGTCAACCAGAAAAATAGCTATCTTCAATATTTTTGTTTCGTTATTTGCTAGTCATTACACGACTTAGTACTGATATGATAGTAAATAATATATTTTTTCAGCATAGGGATATGACGATTCCAATGCCATCCAATTCAATAAATTGCTAATAATAATGTCAATGCTTCTCAATATCGCATTTTAGAATCGAGACTAAGCTAAATATAAACTCAGGCATGTATGCTTAAATTCCAATCTCAGTTTGCAACTACCCGTTTTTTTAATTGGTTACAATAGAAGAAGTATCTGCTTGTTTGATTTCGAACATTTAAACTCAGGCCCAGCTACATAGTCATCCTCGCGTTAGCGTCATATCTTTCGTGACATAGGGCGACTATGTCAGGAAATACGACAGCCATTTTTCCATAACTACTAAAATATTCGATCATCTGCGACGAACCTTAAAATCTATGACTATATTTACTTAAAATTCAACTAAATAAATCCATCTAACTCATTTGCGAGTATTTTTTCTTTAAGTTACATCAAATTACTTATAAAATGTCAGAAATTAATTTGGAAAATCTTTTCTTGAATAGAGCTAAGCTTGTAATGACATATTTAGGGGTATGGGTGCCTTCTGTCGATGAATCTTTATTACATATCTTTTACAGATTTTTCATGATGTCATTGCAGTATTTATTTTTACTATTTCAATCGATTTACATGATTCAAGTCTGGGGGGACCTGGAAGCGGTTTCCCAAGCCTCGTACTTGTTGTTTACACAAGCTTGTCTTTGTTTTAAAGTAACGGTACTTCAGGTGAACATGGACCAGCTAAAAGAACTCTTGAAGCAAATGAATAGCGACATTTTTAAGCCAGAGTCAAATTTACATAAGCGGTATGGATAAAATAATTATTTTTAAAAACAAAATTACCATTATTATTAACTACTGCTGTGCCCGCGACTTTGTCAGCCTTTTTTTATTTATTTAATTTTTTACCTTCCTAAATTTTATAAACTAAAATTATAAAATAAAAGTAGCCTAAGCCGTTCCTTATTAAATTAGTTGTCTATCAGCGAAAGTCCCATTAAAATCAGTCCAGCCGTTTCAGAGATTAGCGGTTATAAACTGACAGACATCAATTTAAAAAAAACACTGTTTTTGGTATATATATCTACTTACCTTGTGAACATACATAATATGCATTTAGTAAAAAGCGTTTTTTTTAATATTACATACAGACACTCCAATTTTATTTATTTGTATAGATGAGCATTGATCTCATCACTCGTTGGGAAGATAATAGACTAGAATATTTCACTAGGCTATAGATTAATTGATATGAAATAAAAATTTCTCTTAGACTATGGCGGGTAAAATAAATAAATAAATATTACTGGAGAAATTACACAAATTGATCTAACCCCAAAAAAAGCAAATTATATGCTTGTGTTATGGGTGTTAGACAACGATACTAATACATAGAAATACTTAAATAAATACCAGGAT
>DVZL01003297.1:0-14157 GCA_018236625.1 Lasaia peninsularis
TCATTATGGCGGCAGGAATAGGTAAGGCGGTGGATCCCTACCCGGGCGAGTTGCTGCACAGCATTCTACCACCAGTACTTTTTAATTACTTAAAAGGTAATGTAAATAATACAAATGTACAGCAACACCCAATTTTAATATTCTATTAGTAATGAGAAAAAGACTAACTAAAGTAATATTACTAAAATATTCAAGATTTTTTTAAATAACTCGAAAATTCATAATTTTATAAATGTGTTCTTATTTCTTTCTTATTTCAATCAAACATTGAACATTTTGTGATGTTGTGAGTACTCATTATAACGTACTTGTATCTGATAGGTTTAATATTAAAGACTTTTGAGTCTAAGTCCGTGCATGTTAATCGAGCAAAGCAAAGTGTTTGACAACTTATATCTAGAGCGTTCTAAAACATTTCACAAATAAAATATAATTTGTATTAGAAAAATAACAGTGGCCGTCGGTAAATGCATCTGTCGTGTAAAATATATTGAAATAAATTCTAAATGTCGTGTAGAGTATGTTTTAAACAAATCTGCAAAAATAGCTCTATCGAATTTCCCTAAATAGAATAAAATACACATGTCACTCACACCGTATCTATCACACGAGTGATTAACAAGTCCCCAGTGGGTTACGAAAGAGTGGGAAAAAATCATCGAGGTGTGTGGCCAGGGAGTGATCGGGTCGATGATTGATCGTCCCGCTAATTGGTTGATGGATGACGCCGTATGAACTGAGCGCCTACAATTTTGCGTAACAATGTTGCACAAACTTTAATATAATATGAGTTAGATTTTATCACTAAAAGTGCCTACAAAATATATCATATTTGTTACTAATTGTTGATAGTTTGCCCTAGACTCTGATACCTTAGCTACTACTGTTTGGATAAGAAATCGTATAGTTTAGGTATAACAATAAAAACTATATATTGACACAGATATAGAAAATATGTTGTAATTTTACAAATAAGTGTTTACATTGACAGAGAACCGTCGCGAGCAACAGCGCGCAGTCCTACGACAGGCAGCACCATGAAGCTGGCTTGATGATATTTTCCTGCAAGGGGCCACCTCGACCTCTTTATTTACTAACAAAAGTTAACACTAGAGTTTAATGAGAAAACTGAGAATTGGTAAAACCGAATATTATAAACAAATATTTATTGCCTATAAATATCACATTTTCTGTTTGTTATGTTTAAGAAGCAAAAAAATAAGTACATTCACACCTTTTATCCCCGAAAAGGTAGGGCAGAGGTGTGCTAGTATATCCACCACTTGTAAGTCCAGTAGAAATACTAGAACACCCACGATTAGCCAAGGTACTAGGGCCCTATAGGGTACTATAGGTGGCAAGCCTATCGCTACTTAGGGCACATTCCAATCCCGGGCAATGTAATGTTTACGCAGAAAAATCTAAAAAACGTTTAAGAAAAGTTGCCCGACCTAGGAATTGAACCCGGAACCCTACGTGGCTAACGGTCTTAACAGGCGACACTTGTACCGTTACACCACAGAGGCGACAAGAATCAATAATTTTACAATATTAAAAAAATATAATAATTGACCATTACATTACAAACATAAACTCAGATGCACAACTTTATTCACCAGCAAACTACTAGTTCGCATGAACCATTTAGGAAGCATAAAGCTGTAGGAAAATATATATAAAAATATTTATTACATTGGTAATACTTATTTAACAATACTTGACTAATAACACCAAACGACAGTAGCTGGTATAAACATAAAATACCACACGCAATTAACGTGGAAACTTCGTGATGTCAAGTAATTCACATCACTTTTGATGTAGCAAAGGAAAATTAAACATCAAGAATGTATATAAGACATGTAACAGTATTTCCAAATAGTAATTAAATTCCGTACATCAGTACAAAGCAGAAGATACGCAGCGGAACCTAATTTTCATAGCTGATTAGACTTGCCCCACATGGGATCGCATGATTACGTCACGCGGCCGTATTCCAGAATCATAATAATATTACCGTTCAAATTTAATACGAGAAATGCAATATTTAATACAAGATGTTGTATCGTTGACACTCCATTTATTTGTGATCTTTACTTAATTACTTTTTAATTACTTAATTTTATTTCATAAAAAAAAATATGTATGTTCTAGAAAATTAGAAATGTGTTTAAATACAAAATGGTAAACAACACAAATGAGAATTTAGAAAAAAATATTTTACAAAAAACTTTAATTTTCGAGTTGCTCTTAACGAGCCCTTGCATTTGATACCCATATTGTAGAAGTGCTTTAAAAATAGCTATTACATTCTTGGTTGGTCAGACATATTGGATTTAGAATGACGTCACGTAACTTACCGTGCATTGTCATTCAAACTAAACGAGTATACAAAATTTCAGCTTAATCGGATAAAGATATCTACTTCAAAATTGAGTTCTAAAATTCCAACCGAACATACTTACATACTTTCATATTATATACATTGCAAGTTAAATAAAAGCTTTTACAAATTAAAGAATATTTTTACAACTGTATCTTTTACAACTGTATGTATCAACCATAAACACAATCTTGAACCAGCTTTGGTAGTACTTTGCAAACGTTAGGATTTAAAAAAATACATATCCTCACATTAGGTCCCTTGACGAATAGACAGAGGGTATCGAGTGTCAACTAATAATTAGTGTTTAAAGATAATACAGTATTAATTGTGCAGTAATAAAACTATTGGGAAAAACAATCCCAAAATGCTTCCTATTTGGAATCGAAACATCACCCAGAATAAGCGTGTTTTCTTTCCCAGTGCGTGGTACCCCAATCAAACGTCGGATGCACGCCATGCTGCTGACGTCACATTTGACGTCCGTTCCGTTACAGGTTAAAAACATGGATATTTTCCATGCCATATTCGGTTCATCCATTACCATTATTGTATGTTAAAACGCCAGTTCATTTTGAAGAAAGCTAATACTTTTGTTTCTTTTGTCTGTCAGTTTTTTTACGACTAAATGTTCTAACACTGAAGTATCGTGGTATTTACACTCATATATTTTCAACATAATACTGTATTTAGGTTTATTTCTTCGTTATATATCAGCATTTTGATAATAACTTGATTCTTAGTAATAGTTAGCTCGAGATAAATTACAAGAATTCACGTAACTTCAAAGTGATCTTTTCATTTGTTAATAACACGGCGTCTGTATTATAGGTATCTCATATGAAACTTAAAGTAGGTATTATATTGTATTAAAATAATTAAATTAATTTTATCTGAAAAAAACACTTTTATTAGAACCCAAATATGCCATCGTGACAACGAATATTAAATATCATAATAATTATTGTTTCACAGATCTAATAATTTGTGTATATTTATATATAGGCGAGCGATATGAATAAATGTTTTATGACTCTATACTTGGATTATTTGTCCGTCAAATGTAATAGGAACTGTAGAGGCGGTTTAAACGTAAAATTACATTTTTCAATGTGTAATATATGGTTACCATTTACAACGTTCATTCCAGTAAAAAAAACAAATTGTACTCTATGAAAACTTTTAAAGTTGACACTCCAGTCTGAGAGGTTTGGATTTTTATTCCAACGTGGAACAATCGAACTGTTAGTACAGTTTGACGCACATTCACGTTCGTACAAATATAATTTTGATAAGCTCATTAGTATTCAAAAATAATTTGAATACGAAACCGATTGAGCTCTTCAAACAAAACCCACGTAATTATAAAATGGCACTCAAACGTATACCATACGGTATAATGTAACGGCCGTACGTTTGCTAAATGACCTGCTTGATTCCAACAATACGCACCTTATTTAATCGAACGTCGCTCTCAGTATACCAACAGAGTAAAGTCGCTGCATATAAAAGCTGTCTAGAAAGTTTTCTGTCGCTCGAGGCAGATCGATACCGTACTGAGGTACGCCGGGGAATTACAGCCGCGGTAATGAACCTAACAACAGCTAGACCTGGCTAATTTGGGTTAATATGCCGTTTGGGAGTTTATCTCTATATTTTTATCATAGAATAACTTAGATTCATACCAGTGACATTCATACGTTCAACTGAAATATTAAAATCATATGGATGGTATCGGAACATAAATGTCGTATAAATATCTCATTGCTCGATTAATCATTGTCAAGACAAAAATACATAAAATTAATATGAATACAATAGTTATACACAAAACTGTTTTTGGCGATTATACGTGTAGTTTTTTTAATATAAATCGAAATTATAAAGGAGATCATTTATTTTGTTGAAATATCGATACTTGTGACAAAGTGACTTATAACAAACAATTAAATTTCTAAAAATATTTTTAACGATTGGTTTTAAAATATCAATTTTCAGCTATCGACAAATAATAATAGTTGTTGACGCAATTTACATTAGGTATAGTTATCTCTTATAATAACTTTAATTATATCAATAACATTGCATGAGATGTTTTGAATTATAAAAAAGAACGGATCCAATAAGGTCTTATCCCAAATGAGAGCTTGCATGCCGGTATAACCAAGTTTTGCTAATACGTAATTGGGACCAAATCCCTATTGGATCCAATATAGAGGGACCGGTTTCTTAGTGCGTGTTCAAGGGGAAATTAATCAAATTAAGCAAGTCGAGGTAAGTCATAAGAAAAGTAAATATGTAACTGTGCAAGACAGCTAAGGTACAACAGATTCAAATTAGCTTTTGGACTTTTGAAGTGAACGTACTCATACTCATAAACAGAGATTTATGACAAAATAGTTGTTTTTAAAGTGATAAATCACTTTCCTGTGTAAAATATTACGGTTTGAGATTTTGTTGAAACAAACGTGTCTGTCAGATACTTATTAAAAATATGTATGTATTTTATATACTCCATCTACACTGTTTTACTTGCTATGTTACCTTACGACTAAAACCCGAATATGACAAACGTTGAGATTAGAGCAACTGAATTAGAAAACTAATGAATACACTTATTACATTAGCTGTCTGCCAGTGTGTCGATCCAGCCGTTTCAGAGATTAGAAGGCACAGACAGACGGACAAAAATTCTAAAAAGTACTATTTTAGTGTATGTAGCTTGCACGAGCGTGTACACCATAGAGGCCCTTAGGCACTGTTTGCGCTTTGAGACAGGATGTGTTCTGATATATCTAATTAAACTCCGACATTTCACTCACATACACACACACGCACGCACGCACGCACGCACGCACGCACGCACGCACGCACGCAAGCACGCACGCACGCAAGCACACACGCACACTCCAGCAAACTGGCGTTAGTTTAGTTTATTTATTTTTTATTTCATTTTTTTCTTTTGTTTAGCAAATTTGTATTTTTGTATATTCTTATGCAGTAATTGTAATCATTAAGTTGTTCACTAACATAATAATAATATTATATAATATCTGTTTTATAGCCTAGAATTGGTATATTTAATAAAGGTAACATTATTTTGGTATCCACGCCACAGGCCTCGCCTAGTGTGGAGTCCACAAGCAACATCAATTAAAATAATAAGTATAATGTTGTAAAATGGTAATAAAATTATTCTTATTCTATTTTTATTTGTACTATCATGATTACATAATCTATGAAACTAAATAAAAAAAGCTAAAAATCTATAAAAGCAATACAATAAATAAAATCGTAATAACTTGTAATTCCTTAGGAATAATCCTTACACTCGTCACGTAGGGTTGCGCACGTCACGGCCGCATACGGCCACTAATATATCACGTCCGTGTGTCCGCGCCTCAGCACAGCTCCAGACCTGCTGCCGACGCGGCGATTTATGGGTTGAGCCTAAATAAAGCAACCACAGGTTAATGTCGGTTTAAATGGCTCACGCGGCTCGCCACCTGTTCCTGAACATTAAAAAACTCCCATATTCCAAATTGATGGCGCCGCTTTTACTACCGGCATCAAGTTTTTAATATATTTCGCTCAAATTAATTTAAAAGCATTTTCAAATATTATAAACGACCAATAAGATGCTTTTCTTAAAACCAAATTAAAGATCAGGCTACAGATATAATATGAGAATAAATATCCAATAATATACGTAAAAGTTACTCTTATTTTAGATCGGGTAAATTGGTAATATATGAAAAAATGGTCATATATTAACTACCACCTTAAATATTGTAACAATAAGGCTTTGATTTCAATGATCAGCTAAATAATATTGCTTTGGTCAGCTAAAGATATTAGGTAGCAATATAAAACTCTCTCGAACCGAAACTTATCAAATAAGTATTCTGCTGTGCAGATAATATTTTCTGATAATGAAATAAAATTATAGGGAATATGTACACTAAAATAGTATATCACAAATCAACGGCAGCTTCGTATTAAAATTTTAATTACGTTTACACTTTGCGAACAAATAAAACTCTACTATAAACATAAACTTTAAATTAAGCGACTAGGTTCTTTTCATAGAAACCAAAGTGTTTTCCATGCGCTTCTGTTCTCGTACCGCAATTAAACTGCTGTTAAACTTCTTGCAGCAGTATTTGTACACCTGAATGGTCCGCAAAAGTTACGCTACGTTTCTTGTTTGCCTGCTAATTATCCTCGGTGCGCCTTTGGAATCGGGCCGAATCAGCTCTCAAAACGCTGACCCAACGGTCAAACGCAACTAGAACGTTCCGCTATTGAACTACGGCTTCGGAATTAACCACCCCGTAACCATAGTTACCGCCAACTCCTATTATTTCCTTATATCAACATTCATATCGACGTCACGTGTTCCAGTGGCTCGATTAAACGAGGGGCGACCCGAAGCCAGATTTGTCAAGTCTCAAATTAGACTCCACGGACAGCGGCACTTCACGCGTTTAAAATCAAAAACGCAAAAGGGTTACGTAATCCGGACCTTTTTCAGTGCGCCTTGTGTGTGTGCACGTCTCGTCTTTTGTCACGTATTCTTAATTAAGGACCGCCGGCTGCCAAGCGACCCCACTCATCACATTTTCATATTGATTGTAAGAGAGCTTCACTTACATCTCGATTTTGGCATTTTACCAATAAATATTATGAAATCTGATCACCGTTTTGTCACATCTTGGTCCCTTTTTAGGTTAAATCTTATTTGAACAGTGGATGGTTAAGAATTGAATTGTTTTTAGTTTTATTGCAAAGAAAACCAAAATAGTGGTATTTGAAAGAGTCAAAACCAGATCGGATGTAGGAGTAATGGTTGAAGATGTAGTGCTGGAATAAGTGAATGGAGTTGTACATCTTGACAATACACCGTATACGAGTGCAGGTAAGAGAGTGAATGGAAGAGTTGGGTATGTCAGAAGCGGCATGAAAGTAAGATAAATGCAGTAGAAATGCGTGCGCTCTGCAATATTTGTACAGTAACGCACGCGGACCGTATTCGTAAGTGCGAATACATATCTGTTTTATTAATCTACAACTGGCTGTAGGACCAAATGGCACATGTATTATCCGAAGATGGTGTCAAGAATCTCCGAAACCGGCGTGTTTGTGTGAAGATGTTATATGGTTGTACCGAACCGCATTGCCATGCATGCCGAAAATACTGAACCGATCGTAACGAAATTTGGCTAGCAAGTGCAACTTTGTTCCGAGAAAGGTCTGCATTCTATTTACCCGACAGAGTTGATGTGGAAGGAGTAATGAAATCAAATCTAAACTTGCCTATTAATACATATTTTACTAACGCACAACCATTTACTCCTGTTTCCTACATATATATATATATATATATATATATATAATAAATCTGTAGAAGGGTCAATTCTGTACATTGAAAATATTGAAAAAATAAATAGCAGGGAGTGTTACTCGATCGATACCAAACCCAAAAAAATAATATATTATAAAACAAAATCACTTTCTCTGTCTAGCTCTATGTAATAATGCTTAATTCTTTAAAACTAAGCAACGGATTTTGATTGATTCATGTGATTAAACAAAATGTTGTCTGTCTGTCGGTCTGCATGTTCAGGCATCACGTGAAAACTAACTGTTCGATTTCGATGAAACTTGGTTAATTATACCTTATTATCCTGGGCATAAAATGGGATACTTTTTATCCTGGAAAATGGATACGTAGAAAAAAAAATCTATACATATAATAAATCTATAGAAGGGTCAATTCTGTACATTAAAAATATTGAAAAAATAGCAGGGGTTGAAACTGGATCGATACCAAACCCAAATATGTGATTAAAAAAATTACGTAGAAAAAAATAATATATTATTAAACAAAATCACTTTCTCTGTCTATCTCTATGTATGCTTAATTCTTTAAAACTAAGCAACGGATTTTGATATGATTTCCTTTAATAGATGGAGTGATTCAAGAGGAAGATTTTTATGTACATATAACATGTATAGTATAGCCGTGCGAAGCCGGGGCGGGCCGCTAGTACATAATAATACAGATAGTCCTGTATTTTTTACTGTTATTTTTGTAGTTCAGAAATTACATAACAACTCTTACTTTAAATGGTCCGAAAACATAGACATTAACGATCATAGGTCATGTTTTACTGGCCTTTGGCTGGAAAATCCTTGTAAATGTTGGTAGAACCGTTCTGGGTTTCGCCTCGGATGACAAATACAAGTAAGTCAATGTGATCCGACGCTTTTCTGTTCATTGCCCAAGAAAAATTTACTGTTTTTAGTCGGAAAGTGTCATTTTCTGCCTGAAGTGTTAGAAGCTAGTTTGAATATGCCCATATAATAGAAAATATATGGTCGGTTCGGGATTTATAATACTAACGAACACAGCGTTCCACACCATACCGCACCGCTTTTTAGTTTTCACTTAACCATTTCATCTGTTTGACATTGATAATCGGGATCACTTAAAGAAAATTCGATGTCAATAAGAAAAAACTTCTGAAAATCTGAATTTAGAATTGAACGTTCCCCTCTATTTATGGAGTTAAGTCTAATAAACCAGAGCTTAACTCGTGACAAAAGCAATACAAACGAAGTGACATCCCATCTTTAAAGATCTCGTTGAAAAAATCCGGTATGTCAAAGACACCGCGAACCGGGGGACTCATTGTTGGCTGTCGAAATATTTTTTAAGCTTAACTCCTTAGCGAATTTAAAGATTAAGTCTTTTTTGAAGAGGCAGCTCCCGGGGGACGCGATCATTCCTTCAGATCTAATTTCCACGGATGTTCTATTTGATTGTTATTTTTGTTACTTTTCCCATTTTATCTCGACGACGGGATTTGAAGTGACAGTCAACGATTTGCACTAGAGCGCGATAAGTGTTTTCCTTCGTTTTTTAGTAACTTGTTTCTTATTTAGGGATCAATTTAGATAGAAAATAAAGTCAATTTGTTTGTTATTTTCTATTTTTTGTCGTAAAAACTTTTGGTTCGTTATATCTCATTTGCATCTTGGATAAACATTCGCTTTTTATAGCTGGATATTTTTGTACAATGTATAATCTTATTACTAGGCACTTTTATGTAGACACTTAAGAATTTTTATTTTTTTAATCTGCTTCAAAATGTGATGGTTCTCAATTCGATTTCATCAAGTCATGTTTCATAGGTAATCCCAAATTCCACACAAATTTGACCACGATCTGAAGAGATTTCATTGTTATTCTTCACAATGTGCTTTTTGGTTTACCTATACGTTATGATAAGATAATTGAAGTCAATTTTAGTAATTTTTATTATCTCTCATAATATACGTCCGATAACTACTTTTTTTCTTTTCTAACTATTAATAATTACGATAATCACGAGTATTGACTTTGTGAAGGTGGTGTTGCCAATCTGGATTCTGCAACCACCTACTAAACCAAAGAAAATACCCAAAAAAATACACACACAAACGCTCGAACAGCATTATTGGGTTATGCAGATATTGTATATGTATATGCAGACTGTACCTTTGGAGAAAACAATAAATATTATATATTTTTGTAGAAAAGCTATGTGATGTCCCAAAGAGCTATAAAATGTGGTAAAATGTCCAGAACGTTCCACACAAGAAAATATGCAAATCGCAATAAGGTAAGCGCTCGTAAGCCGAGTAATTATTCACATCGGATTTGCAAATCGCGCCTGGAGCGTTCCTTTTCCGCACACGCGAATTAAACTGACCCTTAGTGCTTAAATCAAAACATGTGCTGAGAGCGGGTTCAGCCGGACGCTGATTTTGAGAGGGCTTCCCCTTTTGCGGGTCCCTGCGTCGATTCCTTGGCGGGTATGATCGATACCTCCCTCCGCCGGCCGCGACCCTCCTTCCCGCTCTTAATTAGGACTCGGAATCTGCCACGGACATACACACATGTATAATGTTAATCAAGTTTCATTATGCACTAAGGAATTATTTGGGTACGCCTGAGGAGCGATTATGCGCGGTTAGCGACATCCCCGACCAAGAAATCATACTTTATTGTCATACGTTCGCGTTTATGGTGCTCGCGACCGACGCTTGCTACGATTATAACGGTTCATGCCTCACAAGAAGCCTTGTTCATAATGTTATCGTCGAGGAATTTGGTTTCGCTGTTAGTTTCCTTGCGAGAATTATACAACGTTGATACCAGCGAGAAGCTAAAAATGAAATCACATATTTGGTATATAATTACCAGGTCACACAACAAAAATCATTTGACTTTGACATTTGACCTCCGCAACCACTATGGGAAATCTAGTCCAATAATCCTGAAGTCGAATTCGAATACCTACAAGGTTTCCTCAAGATGTTTTCCATCACCGTAGGAGCACTCAGAAAATACACTTAGGTTAGAAAAACTAATTGGTACATGACGAGATTTGCACCTGGACCACCAAAACGAAGTATTTAAAAAAGCTTAAAAGTAAAAAAAAAGCTTAAAAACCCAGTCGTTTACTTAATAATGATTTATATTAACGGTGATTCCTGATGGTAGAAATAAAAGGTCGTCTATAGTACCATACATGTGACAGGCACGAAGCTTATGCTAAAATTGAGTGTTAGCCTATATTTTACGGCTGGGATCTAGTCCTAGACTTCATATGCCCCCAAAACAGAACACGTCAATCAATACAATTGAATAACTATTTATAGATGAAAGCAAAAACTCAAAGCAATGGCAACATGTTTTCTCATTTGTTTTGATTAGATTGTAACAGTTTCATTAACGAGCAGGGACCATCTTACTCCGGAGTCGTAACTGCCGAGCTAACAATATGCAACATTCATAACTACAACCCGTCCATTTCTCAAACAGATTTGCCCCATATCATAAACCTTGGAATAAGCGTTTAATCGTACGAGTCCTTCCCGGCGAGGTCTGCACTCTCGTATTGAGTAATATCCTTTAATCTACGCTTATGAGGATAAACCTCTAATAAATCTTTCACTTAGGTCGCCCTTTAATAAACGCGTGTACCAAAATTTAATTGATCATAACAGGGCGCAACTAGCGACGTAGTACTCCTTGGTCTTGGCTATATTTTAGTTTATTTCAAATCAGACTCAAAACTTTAGATATATGAGATTATTTCTTTAAATATAATCTAATATATAGAGTATTCTGAAAAAAAGTTTCATAGTTGAATCCCAGGTTCCTCACAGTCATGTCTGAAGTAAAAAATACAAATATAAGACTAAGACGTTCTTTGGCGACGACTGGCCCTGATTGGTACCATCGTCTCGTCTCTCCTTACCTATCGTTGCTGTGTTCCGATATACAGAATATTTATATGAAGATCATAAACGGTTGCATCGTCAGTAATATGCCCTGTGTTAGTCCGAGTCCTCTGTGTAGAATAGACCATCTGCCTCCCTACCAGGCAGCTCGTAAGAGGCAAGTATAGGTTAATTGGGTCACCAATAACTTGACCACTGGTGGCAGAATGTTCAGCATCAACTCGTCGTGGTAGGGATCCACCGCTTTATACCCCCAATAACACTGTCATCAGGCGCGGAGGGTACGAGACAACGAAACACCCACAACACCTGTGTCTATAGACCACGATTCTCTCTCACGAGTGCTTGTTCGCTATCTTATTTTATAAAAAAACATATTAGTATATTAATTTTTAGCGAGCCGGTCAGAGTGTACCACAGGTTCAATCTCTGTGAAGTCAAAAACTAATTTTCACGTTACAAATTTATTCAATCTTTAATCAATTATTCCCGTGCCCGTGTAATATACCCTGATTAATGAATATACTTGTTTCGTTTTCTTAACGCGTCATTTATTCACTATGTTAAGTTCATGTGAAGCCAACGTACGTGGACCTCCAGCCACCGCACCTTAGCCACGTGAAACGAGCACACCACGTGCCAAGATACGTTGGTAATCTTTTCATGTGAAGATTTTCAGAAACCCTTCAGCTAATGTAATAGATGAGGTGTTCTCATTAATAACAAAGGACGTCAAGACCAGTGAGTTGCCGCGGGTAACAGAGAGCAAATTACAGAGATTATTAACTTCTTCCGACAACACTTTCCTGATGCGAGGTGGCGGGGTGAATGTGTTATGTATTTTTAATTAGTTTGTAGGTTGTTAAGATGAATTGTCATCCGCGTAACTACCGCACAGCTCGTAGGAGATGACCGTTGGTATACTTATCACTGACACTGTGACTAAGGCGAGGTTTGGAATGACTAGACTGGATCAGTGTTAGCCAATCAAGAACACTGATTCCTATATTAAGTGCAACATATCATAATGTACCTTGATGAGATATGACGACTGATATAAGTCACATAAATTATCATCAATATACTGACTGATAACTGATATACAAAAATATAAGTGTCGAGTGATAGTGAAAAATGGTTATCCTTTGTGACATAGAGGTTACAAAATAAACAGATTGGCCAAGATATGCAATTTAAATATAGCACCTGGATGACCGAATTTTGCTCGGAATTTTTTGATAATACATCACATTTTTTTTTAGAATTGTATTTGACATAATTTACAATGTTTTTCTTGTTTCTGTAGGTCTTCCAGGAACAGTTTTCTCACAAAAAGAAGGAATTTAAAAATTTAAAGAAAAGAAACAATCGGACTGGGATTTAAACCCGGATTTCTGCGTATTAAGGCGCCCGATTTCCCAACTGCGCTATTCTAATTTTGCAAATATTGGCGAAATTTAGCTTTTTATAGTTATAATATAGGTTTTTATTTTTTATTTATACATAGTTGTATTTCCATGAAAACACGATTAATAAAAGAAACCTGAAAATAAAATTTAGCTAGATCGATTTATACCACCGAAACCCCCTATATACAAATTTGAAGAAAATCGTTTGGGCCGTTTTCGAAATCTTTGACCTTTAAATAATTTAAATGTATTAGATTATGCAAAAAATAATCCTGAAATTGTGCTGACCGCTCAGACAAATATAATGTTAAGATGGACGTCACTCCCGTACGTCTGTAACAGTGAGGTCCATTGATTTATTGCAAATGAAGTGTTTCAGGGCGATAGTTATTAATGGCGGCGGACTCCTCCCGCTTCTTTATTTCCCACTAGCACCTATTAGCCGGCCGCCGTCCGACACACTGCCACTAACAATATATCATCTCTAGAAACCAATCAATCAATTTGGTAAATTATAGTGACGTCAAATTTATTACCCTTTCCTTTTGCGAGGAGTATCTTTGTAATTAGTTTTATTAACCAGGGAATATACCTATAGGATCTTAAATAAGGTATCACCTAAAGATATAAGCATAACTGCTTCTAAGGTTTCTCTTACGATAAATCCGTTAAGTCTAGCAGTAGACCAACTGGCAGCTTGTTACAAACTAAAATGGGTTAATTTGTCGATAAAATAGTAACAGATATTTGTCGTTTAACCGTATTCATGGTGAGACACCATCTTTAGGAACACATGTCTTTCATTCATATCCCTTCTATTTTAGTGATTCAATAATTAATAGAGCCAGGCGTTACTTTGCGGAAATCCATAGTCAAAAAGAAAATAAAATTAATTAATTTGCTAATTCCGCGAAAATAATTGTGATTATTGTAGCGAGCTTAAATAGAAAAGACTGTATGTAGTACAAGAAAGGTGCTTGCCGGAAGTCGAAGACCCTAAATAATAGCACCGAATGTGTCTAAACAGTATAGTGGTTGTGTGTGTTGTTCGGGTATTATTTGTGGTCTTCG
>DVZL01003298.1:0-14153 GCA_018236625.1 Lasaia peninsularis
TTTCTTCGACTGTTACTTCCTCGGGCAATTCCACTGCTTCTGTGGGTACAGCTTCGTCAATTTGTACGCCTTCCGTCACAGTTACGGTTGTTATTGGTTCTTCACCCTCTTTCTCGACGGTAGTAACTTCCGTAACTTCTTGTTTAGCTCCCTTCCTCTTTTTGATAACTTTCTTAGTAGTCTTCACTCGTTCAGTATCATCGACAGTTTTTACTTCAGTTACTTGTACTTCTTCCGGCTTCTCCTCGATAATCGTCGCTTTGTCTTTAATGTATGTGATATCAAATGGTGTGCTAGTTTCGTCTACAAGTTCATCCGTGGTGTGTACAGTTGTGGTGGGTTGTTCATCGTCAATCTGTTCTGTTACGAGTTCCGTGGTTTGAATCTTTGGGCCTACTTTCTTTTTGATGGTACGTTTAGTCACCTTTCTGTTTTTAGACTTTCCCTCTGGAGTCTCTATTTCTTCGACTGTTACTTCATCGGGCAACTCCACTGCTTCTGTTGGTGCAGCTTCACTTTTTTCAAAATAAAATTCTGTTGTTCCTTGGATTGGCTCATCTATGATCATTTCTTCAATATTTACATGAGTTGACCTTTTTGGAATCGGAAAATAATCTTCTGGTAATTCAACAGTACTTAAGTCGATATCGAAAACAGTTTCTTCATCTCCTTCAAACTCAACGATATTGACCGAATGACTTATTGGTAAGCTAGATGGTGTATCATCATCGTCATCAATGGTTTCTTCTATTACAACATTTTCGTCACTTCTATCTTTATTTCCAATAGATGTACGTTTTTTTCGTAGTATAGTTTGTTTTGTCTTAATTTTAATTGGTTCACTGTTTCCAGGTCCCTGAATAAATTTCGTAATGTATGTTTCTTCAGACTCTTCGGCATCCGATAGTTTCAATGGCGCAGAATGTTCATCTGTTTTAATACATCGCAAGGTTTAATGCAACGAGTATTACGAGTATTATTTTTTTATTACTATATACAGACTCGGACTACCACTTATGATTTTACTATATTTAAACTAAGTTTTATGTAAAATTAGATGTGATTATATAAATGTATGAAATAATTGAAGATATTACACATAAAATATTTCTTTTTGTTTAAGGTGTTATCAACATAAGAGAAGTATTTTGGAGTGAGTATGTTTCATTAAGAAAAATCATTACTAGTTTGCTTAATTTTGATGAAATCCTCATTATGTCATTTCAATGCTTGTTATTTTATGTATTATGTGTGATTTACAAGTAGTAAAGAACCATGTTACAATAAATAGTTCAAGGGACACGAATAGTTCTATTTTGTGGAAAGTAACGTGAGAAATAGGGTGAAATTTACGCTAATCATAATCATTATTTAAATGCTAATCGGTGCATTTAACAAAAGTGTACGTCAGTAACTGTATTTTTGCTGGTATTGAGATTATACTAAATAACTTTATGAAATAATATCAAAATAGCGAGTGGAATCATACATGCAAATAGTATTTATAAAGAGGAGTAACGTTTACAAATATACTTTTTGCTTTGCTGTTAACCGAATTAACTGTCTTGTTGGATTCAAAAAGAAAGTTAAGGCACTATATGTAAAAGGCAATAAACTTACCTGCATCATATAAATCTTGCTTATTTATTGTTACTCTTTGTAAATCATCGATAACAGTTTCCTTACATTTTTGTAGCGGAACAATATCTTCTTGGTAATTTAAGGACTGATCTTGTATTACTAAATCATTGACTCTTAATTCATTGGAAGTAGTAACAACTGTTTTTGGCAGCTGCTCTTTTGTTTCAGTAATATGAAGATTCGTTTCATTATGCAATGTTACATTTTCTGTTATTATCAAGGTTGGTAAAATATCAGTTGAAGTAGATGCAGTTTTTGTATCTTGTTCATGATGTTTTAGTAATTCGAGTTGGATATCTAAGATGTTTTCAGTACACTGTAAGTGTGTTAATGGTGTAATAAGTTTAACTGCACTTGAAAGGTTAAGTTGTGGAAGAGATAGCTTACGTTCACTTGTTGCATGTGTTACTTCATCTACTTCCAATCCTTCTACTGTTTTCAAAGAAATTACTGCATTTTGAGTATGAGCAAGTTTTTCAAATTCGGATTCCGTTTCTTTTTCTTGTGCGATAATTGTTGTCTGTTGTAATATTTCTGAATGGGTAGGTTCAAATATGACGATTCCCTCTTTTTCGATAAGCGGTAAGTCATCCAACTTTCCAAAATTTTCATCAGGTATAATTTCCATTTGTTGTAAGGGTTTGAGTGGATTTATATCTTGTTTAGCATAAATATCACGATCCTTTTTTAAATTAAAATCGTTAACCGAGTCTTGACAAATACGTTCCGTAACTAAATAACTAGAGTGTTGACTCATATCAAGCTCAGCTTTAACTTCTTCCGGTTGTTTTTCTCTTGGAAACTCTTTTGCGTAATCTAATGGTTGATCACCGTGTATTTCTATGCCTTGCAAGCTCACCAAACTTTCTTCAGCGACCTGATTGATATTAGGTTCTGATTGGAATAAAGGAACTTTTTCTGCAATGACAGTTTGTATTTGATTAATTGAATTTAACAAGATTATTTGTTCCTTAGCACTTTTAGGCGATTCGACGTAAGTATTCAAGTCCGTAAAAGTCTCATTAGTAGAAATTTCTTGTATCATTACGTTTTTATGAAGTTCCCATTCATATTGTTTAGACATTTTTTCGGGATTATCATGATTTAATAATTCAGATAAATTATCAATAACATCAGGAGATTCAGTCAGTACAGATTCTTCTTGCAATATGTGCGTCTTTACAGCCTTTTCATCTACAAGTTTTCTTTCACGTTCGTGTTCTACTGTTTCTACTGCTTGTATTTCTGATGATTGTATTGTTTTTAAAATTGTAATTTCTTCATTTGCCATTACGGAGTGTGGTTCGTACAACGTGTTTGTGAATTTTGTATTCTCCAACGCTCGTTGCTCTTCACTTTGGAGCTGCTCCAACAAAACTTGAGTTTTCTCAGCCTTTTCACAATTTTCTAACCTAAAATGAGTTAAATCACTGCTGTCTTCAATAGGAAATGTTTCACTAGTCATAATATGTTGCGTCATAACAACATCAATTCTTTGTTGATCACTAGTTGCAGGATAATTTGTGTTGAATGCTATTTCGTTTTCTTTAGGAAATATTTTAGTTACTGTAATGGGATGCTGCGATTCAATTCTCACTTTTGGTTTTTCTACCGTTAGCATTTTTTCATTAGGCAATATATCTTCGGCCTCAGTCGCAATTATTTCTTGGATCTGAACAGAAGGTCTTTGTTCAATTGTAAAATCAATTTCTTTTACCTTATCATCATAGTTGACATTGATTTGCTGTTCTTTTTCATTAACTTCTAATTCAGTTATAGCTACATATTTTTGCAAAATTGAATTTGGAAAAATTTTCAGACTTTCATCAGGCATGCCGTTTTTGATATTTTTTTCATTTTCTAAAACAATTACTTCTGATATGTTTATATGGTCACCTAATTCATGATCAATAACAGGCTTTACTTCTTTATGTATTTTTTGTATACTTAAATCTTCTTGTCGTTCTTCAAACACTACGTCAGTAGTTAAAATTGGCTTTACGGATTCTGTATAAACATATTTTGTCATTTCTTTTGTAACAGCAGTAGCTATTTCCATTGGTGATTCTAATTCAGCTACTAGATACTCTTCAATATTTATATGTTTATTTGTATCCATGTTAATATAATTTCGTAGACTGTTGGGCATTTTTTTCGATTTAAGTATATCTTCTTTTTCCGCTACAAGATTTTCCGATACGTTTAGTGATTCACATGGATGAAGATTTGACTTGGCTTTTTGAGGTTTGTCTACTTTTAATGGCAAAATTATGTCTTCTTTTTCGTTCGTCAATATTTCATTCGTTCCTGGACAAGTATATATTCCTAATTCTTGACGAAGATGTGTGCTTGCTGATGGTTCACTTTTGAAATCATTCAGAGGTTTTTCTAACTCAGATGGCATTATTTCTAAGATACTGATAGCAATCTGACTATCTCGGATAGCATTAGGCTTTTCTAGCTTAGGAGTTGTACTGGTCAATTGAATTTCCGTTTCCCCAATAAATGGTCGAATATTTTCCACAGCTTCTTGACTATTTTGTGTTTGGTGTGCATGGCTTTGTGCATTTGAAACTGCCTTAAGCTCTTCGCAATTTTCATGCGACGATATTTGAATATTGATAAGAGATTTTTGTTCATTTAAAGCAGAATGAGCTGTGGCGCTTGGAAGTTTCATTTCATTTGTTATAACGCCCTCTGTTTCTATAGATTGTACTTCAAGGATTTGAGTAGCTAATATTTCAGTAAATACTGGATTTGCCTCTTCTACTACTTTTTTATCACTAGATACATAAGGAGTCTCTTTTTCTTCAAATTGAACTTCCATTGTTTGAACGTATAGCTGATTTTCATTTTGTTTAAGATCGGCATTCAATGCATGCTTATCAACAACAGGTGTTATCTTTTGTGTAGAATTGGAAGCGTTTATTTCTGTTATTAATGTGCCCCTCATTGGTATAAATGTGACAGTGGCATCTTGTTTTATAACTGAAGAACTATCTGGCAATTCAACTTCTGTTTCTATAACATTAACAGAGCTTCCTATAAAAGCTTCGACCTGAATAAAATCTGTAACTGCAGTTGGCTTAACGGACGTTTTTTTCTCGGGTATGATTGTTTCACTGTCTGCCGCTACAATTACTTCGTTTTCAAGTGGGAATAAATCCAAAGTCTGTATTATTGACTGCTGATGTACTGATTTAGTTCTTTGCAAATCTTCTGCAGATTGACCAGTGACTATTTCTTCAGTGGTAGCAGTCTTTCCATATATATCATCTACTTTAGAACGGGCTATTTGTTTCTTCATTATTGCAGGTTCATATTCATTTTCTATATTGTCTGATTGAGATAAGGTTTCAGATGTTTGAATGGCGTGATGTTGATTGATCATAATATCAGCTCTTTGTTGTTCTGGTAATCTCGCTAAAGACAATTGAGATTCACTCTCATCCGTTCTATTTTCTACGTATTCTGGAGCTTGAAGACCACTAAATGAAATAGAAACATTTTTAAACAAGTCATTTTCATTTTTTAAAAGAGTTTCTGCGGATGATTGCAAAATAGTTTCTTGTTGTGTTACAGCTTCCAGAGGGATAGCTGCACATTTGCCAGTAATTTTAAGAATATCATCTTTATTTTCCATTAATACTGGTGACAACTCTATTAGATTATCCTGCACAATTATTGCCTCTACAGAACGTAAGTTAAGTGATCCTGAGACAGTTTGAGGTTTTACAGTTTTAAATATACTTTCTTTTTCGTGACAATCCGTTGTGTTTACAATAATTTCCTTATTTACTATGTTTTCTAGCCTCGCTTGCTGCAAAAGGGGTTTTTCTTGTTTAGAATAACCCAAGTTTGAATCAGTAATGCATTCTGATGATAACGCAACAGGACGACAAACAATTTCAGGGGTTGCTTTTACGGGCTCTGGTTTTTCGTCATATTCATTATATAATTCTTTTTCATTATGAATAACTTCTGATACCTTAACTACATCTTCTAGTGAAGTGATAAGTGTCGTAGCCGATTTGCAGTCTGGCAATAGATCAATTTTTAACAAATCTTGAGTTTCAAGAGATGCACTTTCAGAAATCAATAATGGTGTAATTGTATCAGAAGTGACTTTAACTTTATCAATGCAAGGTTTAGCTACATTTAATTCACTTAAGGTTTCTCGTAAGATGACTTCGGTCGTTAGAGGTATTTTTTGATTTATGTCAACATTGGCTTTAGCAGTCTTACTTAACACTTTTTTATTCGCTTCAAATACCTCTTCAGCCCGATTTGTTATAGTTTCAATAACATTCAAACTTTCATTTTCGCTTAATATTGGACTAGCTGTAACTATATCAATTTGATCTAAATTTAATTGTTTTAGTTGTTCTTGCACATTATTTTGTAAAACAGATACTTCTTTTAATAAATCCTGTTGTTCTATGGCACTTACAGGTGCATCTTTCAGTTCACTTAACAATGACACTTGATCTGCTGTAGTTATTTCATGTGTGGTAGGAGCCTTCAGTACATGTGTATGCAAAGGCTTAGTGCAAAGAACGTCTGGTTTTCTATATTCTCTTAATTTGTTTTCGGATTGTGAAGATTCGATCTCTGTAACTGCCAAAGAAATATTGGGAATAACACTGATATGAACACTCTTAGGTTCTTTAGTCACATGTGGATAAGAAGTTTCTTGGTCATGTACAAATGGTTTAGTAACTATCTGAGCGTTATCAGTTATAATAGCCTCAGTAGCGTTTCCACTATCAGCTTCAATTATTGTTAAACTTTCTATTGTATTTAAATTTAGTATTTCGGAAGTGATAACAGACTGGGCTGATTTAAAGTCGACTAAAGCTTCTTGAATCAGTCCTTGATCTTTTGTTTGTAAATTAGTTTCACTTTCGTGAACATTAATCTCTTCTGTGATATTTTTATCTAGCACTGACACCAGAGTTTCTGCATGACATTCAGATGGATGTTTTTTATCATTAAGAATAGATTCAGACTCGTGAATATTAGTTTCAACGTTGTATTTGTGTTGGTGCTCTGTAAAACCTATTTGAGCCGTTTTAAGTACAAAGTCTTCCGAAGTGAAATCTTTTTCTTTTATATTAGTTGTGGGTACAAAGTTGTCTAATCCCTTAAATAATAAAATATCTTCCCCTACTTGTGACATAATCGGCTGCTCAAGTGAAGAAAGTAAAGTTTCTTTTTCGTTAAGTTCATTAATAGATACAATAATACAATCAGATGCACTTATATCTATTTCAGCTTCTTGAGCACGTGGCACCTTAAAACTTCCTAAAGGTGCTTCACGTTCATCTATGTCAGGTATTTCGGTTACAATTTGATTAGATACAATTAATTCTCTTCTAGCAGTTTCAGTGGGTACAATTAACTCAGGATAGTATTTACCCGACTTATCTTCAATAAATACTTCTCCAACAGCTATGGGTTCCAATAACTCAAAATTAAGTTTTGGCGTAGCTTTTTTGGCAATAATTTCACTTTTCAAGTCCGTTTCGCTGTTACTCTCTGTAACTTCAGTAACTTTAATTCCTAATAAAGGAGAAATAGTAACCGCGGCATTAGATTTTATCATTGGCTGTTCTTTAAGTGGCATTTCTTTAGTGGAAGCAATGGGTTGAGAAATATTTAAAGCATCTTGTAAAATAAGTGTTGGTTGTATATTTTGTTTATGATCTACCTCTTTATTGAAGTCCACAGTAGAAACATTTACCACTTCTTCAGAGATTATTATATTTTCTGATGAGATAACTGTTTCATGAGCTTTATTTTCGGATTTAAATTTTTGTTCTGTATATTCTATGACAGGATTTTCTACATTTATTTCCGATATTTGAATACATTCTGTTTCAGCGACAGTTTTTTTTACGGGTATAGGCACCACATCTTTCCGTAAATCTAAGGGCATTTCTTTTTCATGTATTTGACAAACTTTATTAACAATAGGGTATTTTTTGTCGATTTTGACAGTAGCGATGGATGCTTGTGTAAATGTTCCATCATTAATATTAGGGACTTGGCTTGCAGAAATTACTTCAATTTTATTATCAGATATTTCTGTTGTTAATGTTGATTCAGTAGAAACAGGTTCTAAATTTAAGATATCAACTTGTAAACTAGTTATACTTTCAAAGTTCTCAATTCCTTTTATTTTCATTTTTTTAATTGTCTTTTGTTTCCGAAGCTTTTCGCGTTCTTTTTCTGTATCATCTGTGAAATTATGTTTTGAGTTATTCAAGTGTTTGATCAGTAAAATAAGTGCACTAAGCATATTCTTAAGAGATGAAAATTTATAATATATTAGTGTGTTATGTTTCATGTGTAGTTGACTAAAGAATCAATAGTATAAAATATAGCAAAAAGCAATACTTACTTACAAAAACTCATTGTGTAAATCCATCTAAAGGACACGCATACTCTTGAAGCTCATAATCCTAAACTTAAGCATAAGCTGCATTACATTTGAAAAAGAAATAAAACATATTAGTTTGATTAATAAGCTTAAAATATAAATCAAAGTTAAGCATAGTACCAGCGTTTTAGGTTTGCCAAAGCATACAAAGTCCTAAAAAGTTTACTATTTCATTCTATCTCGTGCAACCCTATACTTACCAATTCTCTTGTCTGATGTTAAAGTAGTATCTAAAACAATTCAAATAAAATCAAATTTATTTTTTTCTTTTTTTCTTTTACAGGCAGTTTTATTTTTAGGAAGTGTATTGCGTTATTTATTAATACAAGGAAACACATACATACATACATACAAGGAAACACGTGACCTTGTAGCTGTTGCAGACTAGCCTTGCTCTCCGAGATTGCATTGAATGCGAATCTAGATGACTCCTCACTTCTCAGCCCTACCGTCTACATAATATCTATAATTGTTTCAAGTAGTCAATATTCTTACGACCTTAAGTGTGTCTCTTACGACTCTTCTAACAGCTTGGCAATATTCAAGGAGACCGGATTCAGCTCGGAATAACTTTGTTAGTAATTTACAATTTAAAATCAAACCCATATTTCATTAAAATAGCTCAAGCAAGAATTGACATCTATATTTCAAAATACAAAATGAGTATGTTAATTTACCTTTTAATACTTTTAAAGCAGTAGTTTTAACATTTTCTTCGGAAACCGATTGGGCTAAAACCTGTAACCAGAGGGAAAACCATTAAAGCAAATTATACATGACACAAGGATTTATATATTTTAATTGCTTAAGAACTTCTAATACATTTCATATTCATAAATCGACGGCTCCTAAGTATACTGAGTCAACTATGTTTGTAATAATTTTACAGGAGAGCTATAAGAGCGGATGGTTACATTTAAATTGTTACACAACCACAAAAAAAGTAACTAATCGTATTAAAATAAATATCATAAAGCATTTCATCTGTACATAATACATTTCTTAGTATTTTATTAATTTATGAGATAATTAGCGACCCGCCCCGGCTTCGCACGGGTATACTATACATGTTATATACTTAAAAACATTCCTCTTGAATCACTCCATCTATTAAAAAATCAGATACTTAGTTTTAAAGATTTAAGCATACATAGGGACAGACAGAGAAAGTAACTTTATTTTCTAATATGTAGTGATGGAGATACACCAATATACGGCGATTGTTTATTTACTAAAAATGGATTAACTACCACTTATATTTTTAAACGTCACATTCTTTAATCTACGATTTGGGGAACAATTACTTTAAAAGAGTTGCAAAAATGATTATATTTACCTATTAGATTTTTATATGTCGTACTGTACGTCCCGAATTTATATTTTGTTAAAATATAATAAATTGACTCACTATACTTTGAACGTTTAAGTTTAAACTTTAACTTTAATAAATTGTAATCATGAGATCTTGAAATGTAATTTATAACATTAAAACAACTTTAGAATATCTAAGAAATTAACAAAAATCAACAATACTAACAATAAAAACAAACATAAGTAGTTCAGACTCGCTTGTATGTATAATCCTACATTGAGACGATACGGTGGTCAAATGCCTGACTGTCTGGTGTAAAAAAAACTGTTAATTATTCTGAATCGCTTTCAATGCGGCCAATTTAAAAGAAATAAGATACACACTTTTATACACATTAAATATTTGTGTTTATTTTTATCTATTGGGATTGGCCTGTTGGAAGCTGGGCAAATATTACTAAAATTTATAATAAAGACAGTTTGATCGCATGTGTTGACAGGTGCGAATGCTTTGCGAGACTTAAACATGAGATTACATTCTCAAAATAACTCGAAATATATTCGGACATAAAATTAATACACAGTGCAAGCAAATGGCCTTTAAACGTATACAAATATTTTATAAAAAAAACAGGACCTCATTTCTGCTACACGTCAACAAGATATACCGTTAAAAAAACGTAGCAGAAGCTACAGGACTATCAGAAAAGTCTGTATCTAGAACTCAAGAGAGAAAATATTAAAAGACAACGAAAAAAGAGAAAAAGCCGACTATGGCATCTACTAAGTCAGCTATACGAGAATGGCTGCGGCGGTGTAACGTACTTTTTGGTGATACACTTAGAAAGGATGCCTTAATTAAATAAATTACAATTCATTTTACAGAAGAGATTTACAAAATTGACGAGTTATTGAAAAGAAACGGACACGAAATATTGTGATTGCCTCCATACCACCCCGACTTGAACACCATTCAATTGGTCTGGGGTGATATGAAAGACAACTAGCACAATAGAGTATCGACTATAATTTAGAAAAGAAAAATATATTACAAAGATTATTTGTTGAATATTCCGCAGAGAAGTGGGATCACTGTGCTGACCTCGTGATTAAAATTAAAAAAAGAATATTACAAATATGACCGAGTTGTAGGTGATGTTATTGATCACATTGTCGTGCTGGACGATTCTGATGATTGTTGCTTCGAAAGCGAAAAATCAAGTTCCAGTGATACCAATATATTGATGATTAATATTATGTAATTCTGATAAATATCGCACGCCGAGCCAGTTACAACTTGAGCGCGTTCGTGCCCCACACATATTGGTAGCTAACACTTGACTATATATAACATATGTTATAGGTATTTCTGTCCTTACCTCTTGTGCTTCTGTCTGCTCCCACAGTTGCGGCTTAAAGTCTTCGGGGTAGAAATGTGCGATGACTTCTTCTACAGAGGTATGTTTCATTTCAATCATTTTGACAAAGGCTTGGAAGCCGACCTTGGCAGCAATAGCATCCTCATGCTGGGCAGTTTCTTCGGCGAGTATCTCAGTGATGAGGGGCCCGTGGCCGAGTCGTTCGACGAGTTGCACGAGCGCTGCCTGGGAAGACGGCGTCCTAAGTGCAGGGAAATATTGTGCATCGTAGAGGGCGTCAACCTGTTCGACGGTCACCCCATTTCTCAACATGTAGCCAATCTTCGCTAACTCCCGCAGCGAAGATTGCCCAGGACCAAAGTCTCTAGCGTTGATAACTTCCAAAAGTTCATTGATCTCGGCGACAGCCCGATCGTCTTCCACAAGTTTAGTAACACTCTTGTGCACATCGTATGATATCTTCTCGAAGGTCTCAAGGGTTTCATCCTGTTTTGTATCAGTGAGTTGCCGTGCTTCTTTCCTCGTCATTCTCCTGAGTCTTTCACCACTCTCGTAGACCTGCAGCTTAGCTTTGGTGACGGCAATCCCAATATCGCTGACCGCCTTGCAGACGATCACACCTTCCATATCCTTCTTTGCATTTTTAATTTTACATAGTGTGCGGTTGTCCTTAATTTTAATTTCGTATCGGTCGTCACTCATAATAGACTTATCATCTTTGTACCAGATTATATCTGTAAATAATAAAGTGACAAGTTATTCAGCTATAATCATACATTGAAGTAAAGTCAGAACAATGGCCTGTGTGCCCAGTATCAAAGCGCATTTGGTGCAGAGCTCCATTCCGATTAACTTACACATTCTCAATACACAGGTACTTATGTCTGTTTTACTCATCATTTTACAACCAAGGAATAAATTTGATTGAATTTTAAATTTTAAGACGTTAATTTTATTACACAGGTACCTTATTTCCTGTGCCCGTATACCGGTGCGAAACATTACGGCTCTGACCACTAATCAAACATTAATGTCAAATGCAGGGAACTTGTCCGATGCTAAAAAGCCGAAAAAAGGAGCACTGAAGAGGCTGGCGTTTTGATCTTAAAGTGTCTAGATAAAAGTGTGAACATATTTTTCATTCAGATTGTTACCTGCTAAATGAAAAAGTAAATAATACCTACTTGTTACGCTCAAAATTAGTGATTTCATGTGATCGTATTGAGCATTTAAAGTATTTTTAAGCAATAAGCAGTATCGTACCCGGTTTGGGATTCCCACTGAAGACGGCCTCGAAGACGACGGGTTCGTTCTCGTCGACGCGCGCTTCCAGGATCTGCACCACGAACGTGGGCACCGACTGGCTCGCTGGCAAAACAACGTTACAATGTCAACTAAATATTTAATTTTAATATAAACGTTCGACATAAGTAACAAGTTGCTCTATTTGTTGACATGTTCACGTGGCAGATGCAAGCTCATAAACTTAATGTGATTAAGGTCACTTTAAATCATTTAAGTTCTGAGCAAGGCAAACATTCTGCCTAGGACAGTAAAAATAATACAACACCACTTCAGTAGTAAATTAAATGAAGTGTGATACGCATACACATAATAGTTTTAATATTTTCCTAAATAAGCCAAGTGATGACTATTTATATAGGGCATATTTAGCCAAACAACAATCAAGTTCCAAAAGATACCGTATGTATGTAACGCTGACCGTTATATATAATGGTCAGCGTTGTTGGAAGCTTTGCGGAAAAATCGTCAAAGAAATGTATATATTTCAAAGTGTCAATAACTACCAACTACTTACAGGTAAAACCAAGAAAATAACCTTTTAAATCAAACGTGAAAATTAACAACGAAACTACCCACACTCTTCAAAAATGAATTAATTGAAATTAAATATTTTTAATAAATGTTATTAAATAGAAAATGAAAAATAAAAGTTATTTTTTAAAAAGATATCTGATTAATTAAGTATAATTAATCCTATAAATATTATTCATTATTTTAATTTGGGAGTCAACAGTTTGTTAACAATGTGGTGAACCGACACCCAGAGCAGCTCTGCTTAACGGAGTTAGCTATTCGTGCCTCTTTAGCTATATTGTCACATTTTTTGATTTAATGTTTCCATATAAAAATAACATTTACGTGAAAGTTTGGGAGGTATTAAATTCAAATAATTTTCAAAAATATTTGTAACAAAACAGTTCTAAAAGAGATTCTCTTCCACAGATTTATAGGGTTAACAAGATTCGATAAACCATCACAAATTCAAGAGTTAGACTAAACGCACTGAAGACTTATGGAAGGTAAAGGTTTAAAGGTACTTCCACATTTAGTGCATCAAGACTTCCAGTCGGCGGCAAACGCGCAACAGCGAACTAGTATAAGCAATATACGTAAAAAACTTTTGTTTTTTCGTGTCAAAACATAAGAGACATATGTCGAAACATTCGATTTGATTCTCCTGATGCAAATAGACTACCATCGCCTGCAGATAACAATTGTACTAAAAGTCGTAAAATGAGCAAAATAGCTCTACGATCGAGTAGTGAGCGTGTGTTCGGGAGTTACCTTTCAAGGCTTCTTGCAACTCCTCCATGTGCGTCACCCACGCCGGTTTCCTGTACTCTTTCGTACCAACAATACCTGCAATCGAGACCATCATTAAAACCTCGCCTTGCTGAAAGGCCGACATATTATCTTGGGTTGTTGTGTGTTATTGTAGTGTTTAGGAAGTGTGGGAAGGATTAGGTCAAGACACAGATGCAATCGCAACGTCACCGCCGCCGCGAGCTCAACTGAAATAATAAATTTAACATTAAACATTTAGCACTAATCCTTATTTCAGAGTCGCCAGCACCGTCTTCCCTACTTCAACGTCCAATATATTTTTATATATGTTGATTTCTAATCAATATAGTAATTGCACTTTCATAGATGAAGATAATTATATATTACAAAGTGGTAACTATAAACATAAATCCCATCAAAAACATCCTGTAAAAAAACCAAGTCTCGCAGCTCAATTTTTGTTACCGTAAAAAGTTGTGAGATCGATGTAATACCAAGTCGGTTCATTTATTTGGTCCCTACTTAAGGGACCTTCTGTCCTAAGTTGTTACGCAAGTTATTACCATATCTGGGGGCACGGCAGTGCCCCCGCCAAGTCGAGCAGAACGGCCGTAAGCATCCTTTTCTCGAAGCCATTCAGGCATTTTTCAACCCCCTATAACATCGTTGTGGATAATACAACAAGCCTGAATTTTCAGTTACTAAGCAGACATCGTATAAACACGGTATATTTAAAATTTCATTCAATTTGAACCAGTAGTTCGAGAATTGTAACTTGTCAAACTTTCTTA
>DVZL01003299.1:0-14152 GCA_018236625.1 Lasaia peninsularis
GACCTAAGGCCCCCCTCCGCCCCTGTAACCAAGCGTGATATTTTGAAGACCTCCCTCCCTCCCCTGAGTGGGTCACGTAGTATGAGTATGTTCCCTTATACGTCTTTGTTAGAAATCTAATCTCTAGATAGAACTTTTAGCTTTATGCTAGTAACACTATAGTAATTTGTAAACGTCAAACCTCAAAGAAATGTCACAACTCGACTAACTCGGAAAACAAAGATTGCAAACAGTAGCTTTGAGTAAAGTAATAATTTGTCCATTTTTCGCATATACCTAAATTGTATACATATTTATTTCTATAGAAAAGGTATATTTAATAACTTTACAATCATGGCGAAGATGGCATTTCAACACCAAGCCGGAACGGCTATGGAGTGTTTAAGTGTACGTAGACCACTCCCATTTACTTGGTGCGTATAAATGAAAAAAAAGTATTATTTTTACCATCTATTTTCAGATACCAATTACACTTCAAAAGGAAGCGGGTGTTGACGCTGAGGGCAGAGAAGTTATGAAATGTGGTTTCAAAATAGGAGGTGGTATAGACCAAGATTATCGTAAAAGCCCTCAGGGGTACACTGACAATGTAAGTGATTGAAATGTTTTGTTCAATTTTTTTTTATATTGGAAGGCAAACAAGCAGACGGATTCCCTATAGACACCAAAGGTAGAAATGGTGCGTTGCCAACCTGAGGCTGGGGTGGTATGGGATGTTCTATTTAATATGTAAATATAAATTAACATTACATCTTAGTTTCGAGGGAGCTTGTATGTAATCTTGGTAGCCTAACCATTGTCTACCTTTGTATAAGCATAATGCAGGACACTGTTTTTAATTCAGTAATCAGTTCAAAATACAATATTATTATACTGCACTAATGTGATATAGTCACTTTTATTTGGAGATATTTTTTATGAAAATTATTACCTTTCATAGCCATGAAGTGAGGAAAATATTTATTATCAAAAATATGAAGTTAACAGAGAGAAGAAATGTATTTTTAAAAGGAAATTGGTTAATACATAGCTTTAAAAGGGTACATAAATTTATATCATAGTAAAGCAGAATTTTCTTACAATAAGAAATACTCCCCGAGAGTTGCAGCATCATAACCAACCGCTAAAATATTTATGACTACCATTAATATTTTAGTATTGGTTTGCAATGCTGCAACTCTTAAGAATTTTTAAAGCTTATATAACAAAAATAAGTAAAGTTGGATGTATCTCTGGATTCTATCCAGTTAAGTTATTAGATTATACCACTATGACTATGAAAACAGAATAAGTATTAGTATAAATGTACAATACAAATATTTACCAAAAAAATTCTAGATTGAAGACAAGTAAAGGCTTATCTTGTATTGAATTTTTCCCCCTGCTATAAGCTAGCTTTGTTGGGCTTAGAGTACTAAGAAATGAGAATATGAATTATATTATTACACAACTTCAAATTATAGATAGTTATTTATGATCTATGATAATGAACTTTCAAATTTCTGTACACCATTCAAAAGATAACTTAAATTTTCCAGGGTATCTATGTTACTGAAGTTCATGAAGGAAGTCCAGCAGCGAAAGCGGGTCTACGGATGCATGATAAAATTCTGCAGTGCAATGGCTATGACTTTACCATGGTGACCCACAAAAAAGCTGTTAGTTATATTAAAAAACACCCTGTATTAAACCTTTTGGTTGCTAGGAAAGGTGTTACATCTACTTAAATTCTTATAAACTTCTTGTGACTATGCTACGTTAAATTTTGGTATTGTAAGTATAGCAAAAACAAGTGATTATATAATGTTATTTATTTTTTAGTATATAGTTAATAACATTCTCATTTAACATTTTATTGTAAATATGATTGAATAGTTTATACTTTATGGTAACTATTACTAATGACAATTTTATAAAAGAGTTACCAATGATAATAAGATTATGTATCACTTTTTGATTTACACAATGATGAAGTTTTATGTGCAGCAATAAAGAATATTAGTTTTGTTAAAATAAGCATATTAATTCTTGCATGCATTTATTATTGTAATAATTATTGTACTTGTAAAATGGTAAAACAGGTACTTTTTCTGTAGCTATTATAATGTGCCAATTAAGTACATTAAAATTTATTTTCTTATAAATAAGTCTGCTCTCAAACACAAGTAATTTATGTGTATAATAAGATTATGCTCACTTTAATCATTAAAATATATATATTCAACTATTTTCTGCACATGTACCAAACAATATTGAAATAACTTTTTCAGCCATTATAATTATAAGCCAAGTGATACAGTTTCCTTAACATAAATATTGAAAACTATATTCAATGGCAGTGTGACATTTATAGAAATGTAATTAATGCAGAGGTTTACCAAAGATCAATAAACATCTTGTAATACCTTTTATACATAGATAAATAAATAAACAATTTTTATATGTAAGAATACTCCAAATATATTTAATGACAAAATGACAATTGATAAATAATGACTGATTTTTAAGGCGTTTTTACCTCTGATTTTTGCATATAGCAAACTATAGTTAATAATTATTAATACTCTGCTGTATTTCTTTTATATTTTTATAGTGTAATTTTTTTATTATTTATTGAAGAGTAAACAAACACCATTAAATATTATTAAGTATATTGAATTACATTAAGGTACATATTAGTAATATAACTGCATGGTAGGTACATAATTGTTTGGTACATTTTACTTGAGTATTATTAATTCATATTTTAATTAATATAAAGAAAATTAAATGATTTTCATGAAATCAATTTCAAAACTTTTAGACTATATTATATGTTTTTACAAGTCTAAAGTAAAAACTCTTTCTAAAATATATTAATGCTGATAGATCACAGCTGTTGTTTTAAAATTAAAAATCAATTTCTGTAAGCCACTGTTAGCACAGTTAATATAATTATTTCATTTAAAGAGACAATGAAGTAGATGTGCTTGTGAAATCTATTTTGTTAATTTATTATTATTTCTTAGCATAGGAGAGAAATTTAAGAACGCAATCAAAGCAGACGTTACATATAACTTTAGAATATCTCTCGGCATCGAAGCAGATTTTAAGGACAAGGCCTATGTGTCTCCTGTATTGCTATGAATATCTCTTGGCATCATAGCAGATTTCAAGGATGAGACCTGTGTGTCTCCTGTATTGCTATGAATATCTCTTGGCATCAAAGCAGATTTTATGGACGAGGCCTATGTGTCTCCTGTATTGCTATGAATATCTTTTGGCGTCAAAACAGATTTTAAGGATAAGGCCTATGTGTCTCCTGTATTGCTATGAATATCATTTGGCATCATCAGATTTTAGGGATAAGGACTGTGTCTCCTTTATTACTATGAATATCTCTTGGCATCAAAGCAGATTTTATGGATGAAGCCCATGTGTCTCCTGTATTGCTATAAAACCAGTGCGTGCCATTGCATATTGAAAATGCGTCCAAAATGGTTTTAATAGCTTACAATAAAATTTTAGGTACACAGCGCATAGCCTACTCTTTCCAACAAAATGAGCTTTTATATTTGGGCTGGCTCTTGCTCAGACTATGGCTGAATCTTATTGTTATGTGGGACTAACTGAACTTGCAAAATTTATAGTCTTCATCATTCAATGAAAAAAAAAACGTTAGTATGGGAATAATAAATTGGTATCCCCATTTTTACTAGCAATTTATTCCTTGTTTCTGCACCATTAGAACTTTGGTCACGTTTTAAACTGTGTTAAAGCAAAAAAAATGTTATGTGCTTAGTAACAACATTTATTTAAAAAGTTTTGATAAAAAAATCTTTATAATATAAAAATTTGAGTGAATGTTCTCTTGCCTTATCAAACATTTATTGTAAAATTTTAAATTGTGAGTAGTTAGAAGCAATAACTCCTGCTATTATTTTGGTTTAATTTTTATTAGAAGATTTCATTAGACACCTACTGAGAAATTTTAAAAATCTGTGATAAAAACCTTAGCAAAAATAAATTTGTAAAAATCATTTATATACATAGTGATAACAGACACTCAGTACTGTTCAAATGTCTTAACAACTATTAATTGCAAAAAAATTATAATTGCTATAAAAATCTAATGTTTTTGTAATCAACTTGCTATTGTCATATAAGTTTTAAGGAGTTTCCTGCAATACAGATGTCTAACCAACATTAAATTCATATGTTTACATATATTATTAATGTATATTAACAACGAATACTTTACAGCAACATTGATGTTGATTGTGAATAAAAATGATTTCCAAACAGCATTTAGTTGTGCCAGAGAGAGCTATTTAGTAGTTAGAGGTGACAGTTGTTGGAAGTGGTGTAAAGGTTATGTGTGTAATAAAAATGTTATTAAATCTACTTCTTTTATTTAAAACAACAACACATATTTATAAATCTATTATAAATTAAGCTTTTGTTGGTGGCCAGTCCCATTGTCCTTTTGGAGGATTAGCAACAAGAGGTTCCCAGGGTTTCCAATTTAACATTTTACGGGCTAAATTGAGTTCATTTTCAGCTTGAACTATTAACTCTTCTGCTTGTCCACAATTTATTTTTGCTTCAATTTCATATGTATCTTTAGTCTGTGAAAACATTAAATACATTATTGTAATATATCTAATAATTGCAAATGTGAAAGTTTGTAAAAAGTGTTTCTTCTCTGCACCCACTTTCATGAAATTCAGATACTCCTCAGGCTAGTAAATGCACCTACTTTTATTCTGATCTGATACTCTAGGCACTTACCCATATAACTTTAATACACATACCAATAGAATTATGCTTTTATTGTTATATAACCTAAGGCAGAACTTCATAAATACAGTGGAATCTGTTTATTATGACTCCGCCTACATTGACCAACCGCCTTATAACGTAATTACACAATGAAGTTTGGTTTTCATATAAAATCCTTTGTAAAAACTCTGATATAATGACTTATTATAACCTGTTGGTTATTATAACCCACTTCTAATAAATTATGTCCGGTTATAATGACCAACATGGCCCCTGGTAATCTTAATTTTGGCATTGAAAGCTGCAGAAGAGTTTTTATATAATACATAATAAGAGTAGTATATTGATTTGTTCATGGGAATTTACAGAAATAAAAACTTTTTTTTACAAAACTCTGTAATGACATTCATGTAGTATGACATGTCAATTCTTTTTGATGACATAATAAACGGATTATTCTGTAATATCTTAGGAGAAATTCCATAAATTGAAGTAACTCTGAACTAAGCGAATTATATGTTTATATTATGGGCCTTAGTCAAATATACCAATATCAAGAAATAATTACAGGAATCTCATATTGTTTAACCCAAATATATTACTGGAAAAATTACACAAGTTGATCTAACCCCAAAGTAAGCAAATAAAATGCTTGTTTTATGGGTGTTAGTCAACGATACTAATACATAGAAATATTAAATAGACACAAGAATAAATTGAATAAACACCCAGACCCAGAATTACAAACATCTACGTTCATTACACAAACACCTGTCCTCGTCGGAAATCAAACCCGAGCCTCGCGTTTAATCGAAGCGGTTAGGCGTGTACGCTAGCCACTCGGACATCGAGGCGGTCAAATAAATTTAATAAGTACCCAGACCTGTATTTCTATGTTCATCACATAAATGCATGCCTCTGTAGGTAATTAAATTGTAGCCTCGCAAATGGTTGGAGTTAAGTATTTTGTTTAAGTAATTTGAATAACCCTGATAAATTAAAAAATAGGCAACACTCAGGACAAAGAGGCCACAAGCAATTTCTATTAATAATGGATTATTTCTATATCATTATTAATACCTAATACCTCGTAAATTTTTATATCAAATGTAAGTCTTAATATACTTCGTTAAATGACAATAATTATAAACTAACCTGTGTTAAAACAGCTGCTCGCTCTTTAACTATTTGTTCAGTATATTTTCTATAAACAGAGTTTTCGGGCATTTTTTGCAATGTCCTTAGAATTTTTCCATATAAAGTACCAAGAGTGTGATGTGGATTAGCAGCAACTACTAGTCCCGTAAGACCTGTAGTCTAAAGAAAAATATTTATTAATGATCATGTTATATAATTATGTAGAGTAATTCTGAAAACAAGAGCTGAATTTTATTACTCTACCTTCTTAAGTAAACCCATAATTAAATGTAGCAACTGAACTCTGTACTGGCTTTAATTGCAAGTTATTTAGTATTTTTTTCAACAATAATTGCACATACAAAAACCACTTGAAGTTTGATCGAATTGACAAATGACAAGTAAGAAACAAATGTTTGTTGACAGTAGAGAGAAGAGACAAAACTCACAAACAAAATAATTTTGATATTCTTTTCATGGATGATGGACGTAAATTCTTTTACAATTCTATATATACCTACCTATATATACTTTATATAGTCAGAGATATAATATAGAATAATCTAAGTATGATAGTATGTCAACTATGAAGCAACTATGAATTAGTATGAAAACACGGGCAGTGCCGGATAAAGCCGGCGTGGGGCCTAATATGTATATAAAAGTGGCCCTTAAATTACATTGCCTATTGAGGATGTAAATAAAACAGAATATTTACAAAAGGCAATTCGTGATTTAATGCATGCAAATTTAAAAAAAAACACTCGTCGTTGTCGTCATCAATATTTAGTAAATAAATTATTTTATATATTAATTCCAGTGAGGTCAAAAAATGCGAAATAAACCACTGACTGACTTTAAAGTAGGTTTATCATTTCAAGAATCCGTTTTACTATTTTTTTATTGGCTATCATTTGAAATTATTTTACATAGTCGGGTTATAGAAATAGCTCCAAAGTATTGCCAATTTGCAGTACAACAATACACCTATTACGCTTTTCCGTTTCATATACCTACCTATTATAGATTTGCGGTTTTTTTTGGGCACAGGCGCAGGGTCCTCCAAGGCGCGGGGCCCATAGCATTTGCTGCCTCTTCCTATATTGGAGATTACCGTTCTAACAAAGACCTATCCTCAATAAATACATTGCTATCACTCTGGACAAGCCTACCTCGCCAGTTTTGTGATAGCCTGTCCAATGTCTTATGGGAATGAGATAGGTAGATTTTTAATATAGGACATATCTTTGTGATAAGTATGTAGTAGGTAGGTACCTTTAGTTTTAAAGAATTAACTACCATAACACACACATTACCTAACACACGCATATAATTAGTTTATTTTTAAATTTTATAATAAATATTTTATTATTGAAGATATAATATATTGTAAAATGTCAAAAGTGTACCTACCTAATTTATGTAGTGCTATTTATTTATATTCTCTGGTCGATAATGTCTGGCGTCTACTGTCTATCTTTACGAGTGTCACTTAATGTCAAAATCCAAATTTTGATGGAATATTGAAAAATAAAAATTGTTTTTTGGATTCTTAGAACGGATGCAGGTTTCATTCCTAGCATTGCATAAATAATTAGAAATTTAGTGGTTTAGTTGTGAGTAATTGTTGTTTATATGTGGTATATTAATACCCAAACAATCCACCACTGTTTTAAATTACCATTTTTAAGTCGGGAAGCTGATCATAAATAATTCCAAATGAAAAGGTAACCATAAAAAATGTTCCTGCATTGTCAATAGTTGTTTGTCAAGTGTGATAGTGATTCGTATAACATTGCCTACTTTATGTACCTACACTGGTTTTCTAGTTGTAAAATCGATATATAATATAAAGATTTTCATTTCCAACGAATAACAGTTAAGATGTGGACGCCTAAGTAAAAAATGTAATAGCGCACGTCATATTGAGCTTTAATTTTTTAAAAAAAGCTTAATTAAAAATATCGCAAATTTGATCGATTGAAACATGTTCGATTTTTTCTCTAAGTGCAAGTCACAAGTTATTTTTAAATATTTTTTTATGAATGTAAACTATTCATAAAGTCCACATTTAATTTCAGTTTATTCTTGAATGTATTAGGTACTTCTTAAGAGAAATGTGCCCTTTTTTAGTCAGACAAAGGTCTATAAATACAAAATAATTGTGTAGGTAATTTATGATATACAATTATTGGCATAAAACATAAATAAAGTACACAGAGCATACCAAATAAAACAAAATGAACAAATTTCTTTTACAATTGTTATTAATACCATGTAGTAAGCATAATTTATACTCAAATTTTAACAATTTAATCTTGTTTATATTTTTAGAAACAGTCTTCTTATAAAAATAAACTGCTTTTAAAATAGTTTAGTGGATTAAAGTTAAATTTCAAATCTTAGCAGATGTTTCATTCAATTAAATTAATTTATTTTTTAAATGTAGTTCTTACCGATGATGTTTACCTTAATTAAAATGTTGAAAAGATTTGCTGTATTTTTGGCCATCTTTTACAATTTTGTTTCTGATTTGATTACAAAAGTTTAATGCATTACTGTAGGATAATAGTGTGAAATTAAAACTGGTCAAAACTGTTATTACTAGACTAGCTGTGGCCACAACTTGGTCCATGTTTTTATTTAATTAATTTATATTATACATTTCTAAAATAAAATTCTGAAATAATAGTAGCCTAAGGCCATTCCTTATTACATTAGCTCTCTGCTAGTGAAAGCCCAGTCAAAATAGGTCCAACTGTTTTAGAGATTAGCGGGTACAACAAGACAGACAAAAATTCTAAAAAATGTTGTTTTAGTATATACACTTATTAAAAGTGGTTACTTTAATATTACATAAAGACACTAATTTTATTTATTTGTATAAATATTAGAATGATAATAAAGCAAAAATTAAAGCAAATAATTTTAATGGTTAGAAATTTACACTGTTTTTAGAAAATAAAACCTACCTCTGTGTTGACAACATGAGGAATTTAATTTTTTTCTATACAAATTTACTGCTTATCCGTCTTTTCAGTTCAGCTCATAGTAAGGGCAAGCAGTGATAGCTTGTGAAATAGGGCAAATCATAAACAATTCCACAATCTAGGAATTTGAAGATTGTCCAATGATAACTGTTTTTTTTTATTTGTGTTTAATCAAATGAATATATTATAATTATAAATGGCCAAATTCCAACAATATTGTCTACTGGATCTGACAACTGAAATGACTCTCTAATTATAAATAAATGTCGCCTATAGATATCCAAGATATTATTGGTGTACTGTTTTGTTATGGCCAAGGTTTATTGCAATAATTTTCAGTGGCCCTAACATGAAACACATCAGTGGCACCAGGAAGTAGTAGTTACTGAAGACGCCTTTAGTTTTAAACAATATTATCTTTATCTGGCTGCTATAAACATTATGCAATATTATGCAAATAAAATACTATCATTCATTACTGTTGTGAGTTGAATGTTGATCCTAGGATCAGCTTTGAATTTGTTTTTCTAAGAACAGAGAAATTGTAAAGTAGTTTGCACAATTTTGGGGCAAATAGATGCTTCTACATTTTCTGTGGGCCATTGTTTATTTCTATTTTATTTGCTTTTAGGACATTTTGTGAATAATTTGAAACAAATGTAGGTAAAAACAATGTTCAACTGTATTTGTAAACATGTGAATCGACTTATTGGTTTAGTTACTCATGATGTCAACCAAGTTGAAGTTGTTGTTGGAGAGACTGCTTGTGACCACAACAAATGCAATGTGGTTGGAACATCAATTACCTAAATAATTAAGTTGATTCAAACATTTATAATGCTCTAATGGTTTTCTGTTTTTACTCACCATTGCAGCATTGCATTTTTCACCCTTTATATTTCAACATATTTGTATTAGAGATTAAATATTTAATGTAACATACTGGTACTGTTACAGGTAACAAAAACAATTAAAATGGAAGCTCTATCAACCACAGCTCAAGATGATAGTTCAAGTGCAAACCCCAGTAGTGTCAAAAGTGATGATAGTAGCCCAAGGCACGAAGGTGGCCGTGGGTCACCCCCACCAAAATGTGCAATTTGTCTTGGAACATGCAGAAATAAATCCTTTACAGACTCTTGTCTTCATCAGTTTTGTTTTAAATGTTTACTTACTTGGAGCAAAGTAAGTGCTGGAATAAAGATACTTAAAAAACAATTTAGTTTTATTTTATCCAAACTAGTTCTTACTATAAATTACTTTCTATATTTTAGGTCAAAGCTGAATGTCCACTTTGCAAGCAGAATTTTAGATCTATTATCCACAATGTACGTTCAAATCACCAATATGAGGAGTATATGGTTGAGCAGCGCCAAACCGAAGAAAATGTCGAGAGGATCGACATTGACAATCTTACAGCAGCTGCCCGGCGGAGGTTCCGTTATAGGTATTTGCTGAATATCAAAACGAGAATTGTTTTTGTTTCAGTAACCATTTGGTCACACATGAACAGTTTGACTTATTATATGCTAGCTTTCAGGACATGGCTTCACCCACGTAAATTATCTTATTAACAAAAACAACTTTTAAAGAACAAAATTTATTCTGACTTATTATACTTACTCCTTGTATGTTTTTACGCAATATTTTTATGTCGGTTAAAAACTAGTCTATGAGTTAGTGTCATATATAAGCTAACTTATTGTAAAATTTCATTTAAATCCGTCCAGTAGTTTTTTTGTGAAATAGTAGCAAACTTCATCCATACTTACAAAGTTTTACATTTATAATGTTTATGGATTTAGTGTATAACGTCTGTATCATGAGTACAGTGGACATTGTATTATAGAGATTTTCCTAGGACCCTCTATATTCTAGATTTTTTTAATATAAATACCTTGTAATCTGACTATTTCTAAATCAAAAATCTATATCAAAACTATATAATGAAGTATATGTATAAACAACGATGATTACATCTAATGTGTAGTCAAATTCAAATAGAAACAATATTAGTGGACATGATATAACTAGACCTGTAGCAAACCGTATGTATTCGGTACTGAGTAACGCGTACGCCCTCTATTACCGAGTAACGAAACGTTACTACTGAATGTATTTCGTTACTCGCACAATTTCGGTACTCGCACACGATTTCGTTACCCGCACGATCTCGTTACTCGCATGATTTCGTTCCTCGTAGACAACATACGAATCATACGAATAGAAGTAAGGGAGCCAGTAAAAAAAAAGGTTGTCGCTTCTGTGACTACGAATTTATATCTTTTGCCAATTGAAATAATGTGGAATTTGTTAGGTAGGTCATAGGTGTGAGTAAAAGAGGTAAAAAAAAGCTTATCGCTTGACTACGATTTTATTATACCTTTGCCAATACGGGTTTGCTCTTTCTCTCTTTACTTTTACACCTCTAGTTACGAAGGTTAAAACAGGAAAAAAAAGGCCGTCGCATCTCTGATTACGATTTTATTATATCTTTTGCCAACTAATCTCCGCCACCTCTAGTTATACTGAGCTAATGAGGGTATCAAAAGTAACGAGTAACGTAACGATACGATAATAACGATTACTCATTTTTATGGTAACGAATACATACGGGTTTGCTTTTTCTCGTTATTTTTACTTTCTAGATATAACCAGTTCAATTAAATGTAGTAGATGAGGATTGATTATACCGAAATTATAATCAACAATGATAGCGCCAATAGATAGCGCTCGTTTAAATCGTGTCTGGATTATTTGAGAGTCTACTTGATTTAAATCATAAATATTACATGTGTAAAAAAATATTTCTTACCGTAGTTTTAAAATTTTATAATTAATTTTTTTTTACTTTTTCTTTATTATTATTATTGTCTTTTTTTGTGCTCTTTACTTTGTGATAATCTAGATTGATGCCAGTCTGTTAATATTTATACTTACTAAGTAATCAATCTTGGGCCCTCACGATACAGGCTTGCCTAGTGTGAGGGCCACTGTTAAAATAGCCATTGAGAGGTGTCTCAGGGGTAACATGTACCTAAACATGTAATAGTGTATGTTGTCTCTGTAAATAAATTATTTTTCATTTTTTTTTCATATAGGTTGCAAAGTTAGCTCTCAGTTTTGTATGTTTGATTAAATTACAGATGGTTCCATAATGGTTCAGATGTTTTAGGGATACTATAACTATAATATAGGATACTTATACATTTATGAAATAATATTAATGGAACATTTTCCTTGGCAAATAATTCTCCTATAACTTTTTATTTTTTATTAACAAGCAAATGGCTTATATTACTTGATATGCACTACTGATAATATAAAGCTATTATGCATTAAATGCGAGTGGAAAATATTAGCATTTGCAAAGGTTTTTATATAAATGTTTAATTTCAATTCCTTTGAGGTCCGAAGGAGGTCCCAGGTTTGCTTCCTAGATAGAGCAACTTGTTCTATGTGTTTTTCCATTTTATCTATAAAACATAACATTGCATGGGATTGGGTTTGTGCACGATATGTTGACGACTTGGCAACTGTCACATAATGGGACTTAATTGTACCTAATTGTAGGTGCATATGTATATACATGTACCTTCGGGAATACTGAAGTGTTGATATATTTTTTTGAATAAACTATTAGGCATTATTAAATAACAAAATATGAAAACTTCTAAACATCCTAGGAATTTGGTATTTACTAGTTATAATAACACAAAAGACTTAGGACAGATTACCTGATAGTAGTGTTATTAAATTCATTTTTTTTTACATAAAATATGTTATGAGTTATGACAAATATAAAAATAATGTAAAACATTTATCTTTCATCTAAGGATTTTATTTTACTGATTAACAAAATAATATATTTTACTTAATTGAGGCCATTTTAAAAGTATTTTGATCAGCAAAAATTAGGTTAACTATTATTTGTAAACTAAAATATAACTTATCGTTATAAAAGATTTGCAGGGTTAAGTTTGAAATGTGGAGTATGGAATTTGGTGCAATCGTTCTATATGCGCGTACCGTGGTACATACGGCGATTAATTTTTTATTTATTTGTATAGAAAGATAAATTAGGTAGGTGTAATACATTCAAGTCTGTGAAATCATGGAATAACACATACGAGAAATACGTTTTGTTACCAACTCTAATACTGCAATATCTGTCAATTAGGCATATGCAAATTTCTGGCTCACATACGACATTTTATTATAGGGAAAAATATATATTAGACAAAAAATTGCCTACTGAATTAAAAGAAGAAAAAAAAAATCATATATTTTTTAAATATTTTAAAAAACTTAATTTAAAAAAATATTATTTTCTAAGTGTCTTGAGAATAGTTTTGAAATGTACAAAAACTAAAATGAATCGGTCCACGTTTGCTTGTCCTTTCCTATACATCATAGACATTTAAAAAAGTATACTTTAATCACAATATTTGCAAGCTCAGGTTTTATTTTTTTTTATCCTAGATTCCAACAATATAGGTTCTAGACTTAACTAGTTTTATCTAGAAAAATATTATATATTTCGAAATATAAAAATCAATTGTAGTTCATGATATTTTCACTTATAATAGCAATAATTCAGTTGCATGCCAACTAACTTATTTCAAGTTATCGCTTTCTATTTTCAACTCACGTAAAAAGAAGAAACAACACTTTTAGTGGTGCTTTATTTATGTTTCGGAATATGAATTAAAAAAGGTGTAAAATAATTCCTTATTCCGGTAAGTCGGTCCGGTCCATTCTTATACTACAGTTTTAATCGTTTCTCGTTTCCTCTTGTTAAATAATAGCAAAAGGGTATTTTTAAAGCATTTAAACCTCGAATAAACGATGGTAGTCTTAGGTTTTAGGGATCATTTATACATTTGGAAGGTAGAATGAAGGACTGACGTGTGCTCTCGGTATCTGCCAGGACGACCCTGACGCTACCCCGGCGCGAGACGCTGGCGATCCAGCAGCTGCTGATGCACCACTACCCGATGATGGCGGACATGTTCCCGTCCCCGCCGCCGCCGCGCCGCCGCTCGCCCGCGGCCTTCCGCCGCTCCGTGTACCGCTACAACCTGTGGGCGCGCCCGCTGCCAGACTTCACCGGCCGCCTGAGGGCCTGCTCGCCAGAGTTCTACAGGTCAGTATCCATCAGCGACAAAACAGTTATATAAATAAATTATAAATATTACTGGACAAATCACACACATTGATCTAACCCCAAAGTAAGCAAATTATATGCTTGTGTTATGGGTGTT
>DVZL01003300.1:0-14152 GCA_018236625.1 Lasaia peninsularis
TATCGAAATCGGTTATATGGTTTGGGCGTGTGAGCATAACAGACAAACAGACTTACTTTCGCATTTATAATATAAGTAGGAATGGGATAAGACACGAGTCTCCTATCTTATCCCATTCCTACTTATTCCATCTCCTGTCCAACTGTTAGACCGGAACACAACAATGACATTATGGCGGCAGGAATAGGTGGTGGAGGAATAAGGCGGTGGATTGCTGCGGCTTTGCCCGGAGAGTTTCTGCGCAGCACTCTACCAGTGGTCTTGTTGGAAGTGACCTAGTTAGCCTACGCTCGTAAGTGAGCTGACTGATACGGAGGGAGATGGTTTATCCTCTACAGAGTGCCCTGACCAACATGGGGAAAATTTTTTGAGAAACTACAGCTAATCAGATAGATTTTCACTACTTTTTTAGGTTTATTTTTATACGATTAGAAGGCAAAGATGGAAACGAATCCATGATGTTGTAAGATACATTACGCAAGTAGTAAATATAAGTAGATACCAAAGACGGTGGCGGTGTTATGTCGGCCTGAAGCTAGGTTATTAAGCTTGAAATACTATATTATAATGTTGAGTACTTTATGTCAGTGGGAATCATCACACAATGACCAATTTAACTTAACAAAAATCATGATACTGACAATTTTGGATCAAGTAATAAAAGTTTTTTACTACGTATACCTATTTATAATGATGTTACCAGAATGAGAGTCAGGACAGAAAAATGTTTCAAACAATAACAAATTGACCATTTTACAAAACAATCCGATGTAAACACCTACGCCAATAGTAATGTTCCACTGGTTGCCTTAATCTGTAAATAAAACAGAACAAATCAGTGAATATAAAATGAAAACTAAGATAATATTGGCCTAATGTCTGTTCGTCTCATTAATTTCTCACTGGAAACAAAGGAATGTCGAAAGGCATTTTACAAATAAAATTTAGTAAAAAAGCATAAAAGAGAAATGTACAAAAGTGAAAAGGCGCGCAGATGGCGCCACGTGAAATATTAACTAAATTTAAAAGCGAGAATTTCCGAACGCTCCGTGAAATGGCCCGTACGAAATTTACTATTGTGCGCTGGTGAAAGAGTCGTCTTATTACATGCGTATTTTTAATATCGAAAATATTTTGAAATATCCTGAATAAAACACGCTATAGTGATGCCAGTTGGAGAATAATTGATGGAATGACTATCAATTAAAATATTAAAACTTTGGGTAATCTGACATTATAGCAGGGACCAGTTCACCGAGAAAATCAATGATAAAAATAAAGTTTCCGAAGTCTGACGAAGTGGATATACATAAGGGGATCCAGTAACGCTTCTGTGCCTTGAACAATTTAAGAAACGGAAAAAATCTGACCTCTGCAACCCAGAAGAGAAACTAGGCCCAAACCTAGATGGGGTCGAATTCAATGAATCCGGGTTTCCTCACAATGTTTTCCTTTACCGTAAGAGCACTCAGAAAATGTACTTAAGTTAGAACAACTCACTGGTACGTAGCGGGGTCCGAACTTGGACAAGCTACCCGAATGGAAATCCGAAGCGCGTTGCTATATCTACACCGAGGCTCTATATATACACCTCGTCCTTGTATTATCTTCTTTAAAATAAAATAACCTTTAAAGAAATTCCCCAGAAGTTATTCAATTTTTGTGACATAAATCTTGGGTTCAATACTTTAAAAAATTGTCACATTCATTAAGGGAGGTAAAGTCTTTCCCCATTTACAGAGATTAAATCGCAACCTTCTTTAGGTGTAGTTTATAGTTAGTTTACATCGACTATAGGATATTTCAAATACAGTGCACGCTTTTGTTTAGCATATTTCACCAACTTTTATAAATATTAAATATTTTCTGTCCTCAATATTTTATGAGTTTAATATTTCAATGTATGTGTAACATCTTAGGATGCTACGTAGCCGCTACAGATTTTGTAGAACCACTACGATGTTACACGAGGTACGTAGACATATTACGTACCTACACATAATTTCTATAAACAAAAAGAGCAAAATAAAAAAAAAATTGTCGACAAAAGTCGGACATATAAACAAGATTATCAGTACATATACTTATGGTATCATAATATAATTTCCTTATGTACCTGTTTGGTTCTCGAAGATTTAGATGCGACAAGAACATATTCAATTATTAATTTAATAAAAAACCGAAGAATATCTTTGAATACTTCTATTACCTACTTATAGTCACGGTGCTAGTGACGGAAATCTGAGTTAGTCTCTACATTCTTCGAAGGAACCTGGGACCTAGAACAATACTACGTATAAAAATCTATCCTCACTTTCCTTGTATATTATATAGAAAAAAATAAAGCTATTCCTATGAAATATAGTCACGTTATTATCATTGAAGGAGTAGGCAGGGATGTAACTCACTTGTGCACCTACGATTAGCCGAAGATATTAGGTTCAATAATTTAACAGGTGGTACCTGTCCGTCCCCATATAAATTGAAAAAAATCGTAGAACAAGTTGGCCTACGTGCGAATCGAACCAGTGATTTCCTGCCTCCAATTATAACTTCCTAAACTTATTATTTTTTTACCTGCTATTTTTTATAACGTTAATTTTTGTGTATTGTAACTTTAAATTCTTTTTATTTATTTTTTATTGTACTATGGACTCATGTCTGAAAATAAATAATTATTATTATTGGCTTTCGGCCCGCGGCTTCGACCGCTTGAATTATCAAAGGGCATTTTTCCGATTTATAATACTTATTGCGTACAGACATGCCCTCTTTGTGATGTTAAAAAGTAGCTTATGTATTATTGTTATGTATATGCTATATTATTGTAAAGTTTCATCCAAATCTGTGTAGCAGTTTTTTCATGAAACAGTAACGAACATCCATACACCCATACTCACAAAATTCCGCATTTATAATATTAGTAGGATATAAAAAAGGTTTTGTTAATTACGTGCACGTTTTCTCAAAAATGGTTTAAAATATAGTGTTCAGAAGCAGAGCGGGGATTTATGTTGGGTGGCTGAGTATTTGGCTTTATAGTCGAGACCTACTTTCCGTCTTTGAATTTGTGAGCGCTGAGCACCGCATCAAGGTGAATGTTTTATACTTCCTGCTCTAGTATACCTTGTTTTATTTTATTAATCATTCGTCTGTCATAAGTTTAAATTTTGTTCATTTGATACGAATTTAAAAATTATATCTATACAAATAAATAAAATTGGAGTGTCTGTATAAATTAGTAAAATAACCGCTTTTTACTAAATGCATAGATTGTCTATTTACAAGGTACATATACTAAAATAATATATGTACTAAAATGAATTAATATAAGGAATAGCTTAGGAAACTTTTATTTTAGATATGTATAAAATAATTTTGTTGTTGTTTGTTTAAAAAACGCGGACTAAGTCGCGTGCACAACTAGTATTAACATTTTATCGTCGGGTCGAGTCTTAGTGATAAAGTTCCGTTTTTTAGCCTTAGGGTACGGAACCTTAATTGAATTTTATTTATAGTATAAGACAGCTAACAGGCACACGGGTCTCCTGACGGCAAGAGAGAACCGTGGCCTAAACACACCATAGATGTTGTAGGTGCGTCGCTGCCCTGTGGTCGGTGACATATATTGGCCCTTCACTCCATTGATTAGTGGACAACGGGACTGGTTACACATTAAGTTAAAATATGTTATTTCATGTAAGCTCTGAGTATATAATAAACGATTAAATTTAACAAAACAGGAGAAGAGAGACGAACTTACGTAATAAAAATAATTCGCAACCTAGAAAATATTTAAACGATATGAATAAAAAAACATTTAAAAAGCTAACCACACAAAGTAGCACATACAAAGTTTCCGCTAGGAAAAGGTTGGTTTAAGTCTCAATTTAGTGCACGAGAAATTCAGAGACTCATTTAACCCCCGCCGCACATTTGTCCAAGAGACCGCACAGGCAATAAAGCAGCCGAGGGTTAATTCAGGTTCCGGTTGCCGCCGGAGTTGGGTTAAAAACTAAACCAATATACTTCTTAAAATTACAACCGAACTGGAGTGTTATGTAAGCGCGCGTGACTTCCGATTTGGCAAACAGCCGGCTACTTCCAGATACGGGCTCCTGCGAGGATTTATATTTTAAATGTATTACGAGGTGAGTGCTGTTGGTCAGTGTTTCGATATTGAAACTGAACATTTACTCGTAACCAAAATACGGATATTTAAACAGTGTTCGCTGTCCTCTGTTTTTTAAGTCCTACTTCGGTTTTTTAAGGATTCATACCCAAAGGATAACAATAAACCCTATTATAGAGACCACAGATCGAAATAAATCAACAACAATACAATATTATATTAATCAAAAACGACTAAATTTAAAAACACAGAATTAAAGATTCGAATTAATATTTAATCTCATTGCTTACTTTTTACTTTTAAAAGTTATCTTCAAAGGTTGATTATCGAAACATCCTTTTTAAAAACCACCCATTCGAAATAATTAATTCTTTTAGAAATGTATTTTATCTACATAATTGATCGATAATGTATTATCCTATGAATACTTTAGATCTTAAGAGCAATATTCCTTACACTATACAACAGTTTCAACATCTAGATTACTCAAATGCTCTAGAAACTCACTCAAAAGGAATCTGAGACCTTTACAAGTTTACCTATCTAGAAACAAAGCGATGCTTATTCGATTTAGTTCCGAACAAGCTATATCTTTGATGTGACGAAATCAAAGGCAGCGATCCGTCTGTAATACTCTTACCGGCCCATTTTAGATCCCTGACCCGCCCGATGCAGTCCAATAAGATTTTCATTAAGCTTTAAAAAGTTTTTAATGAGATGATTCTGTATTCAGCCCTCGTCTTCAACTTTAGACTATTCGATAGAGTTTTACTTTGTATGGTACAAAAGCGCTGTATTACATTTTTTTCTGAAAGTTTTAATTTGCAAAGAATAGGCAACTGTCTTTTTTGTAGTTTTTAAAAATCTCTAATTATTGAAAATAAGTGATTCTTGGAAGTTATTTATCGTATAAACTTGGTAACATCAAAGGATCTCTCGTAAAAAAGTGAATTTTAAAAACTTGAGCCATAGACACAAATTTGACAAAAAGAAACACAATTTCGCCTAATTTACGAATGTTAACTTTTATCGTAATATGCTACTAAGTATAAAATAGATAAATAAATATCGTCACGTCCATACCCTCGAAGGGGCAGGCAGAAGTCCATACGCACCCACGAGTAGCCGACGATATTAGGTCCCATGATGTGACAGGTGGCAAGGCCGTCGCCATCACGCATAATTCCCGGGTTTCCGTACGGCGTTTTCCTTCACCGTAAAAGCACTCAGATAATGGACAGGTACAAAAACTATGTTTTTGCATCTGTAAAATATTTAAAAAATACGAAATTCAAAAAACATTTAAATAATATAAAATTTGTATTTTTTAGTTCTATTAACCTATTATTTTGCTAACGCTTTTTCTGCTATTAAATTAAAATAAATTAACATCCTAAAAATTAAATAAATATAATCTCTAATCGCATCTCTCGCTGCAATAGTATTGTAACGTACTGGGTTTCCGAGTTCAAGGATGTGTTATTAAATATATATCTTATTTCTATTTCACGTTAGACACATTTATGTTTTTTTTTTCATTATAGTAATCACCCATACAAATTTCGAAAGAATGCAATTTATCAACCATAAAAATATTTCTTCAATTATTGAAAACAAAATTCGTAATTACAGTCATAGACCCGTCCCCCGCTACATTAATACTTATTTATCTACAAAATGGCTTGCGCGTGCCACCGCCCCGGGTTCACCTGATACGGTTATCGTCCAGCGTTATAAAGCGCGGTTATTTTTAAACTTTAAACCCTGCAGTGGATTAGCTAATCGCGGTCACAATGAAGGCATCAATCAAATAGCGTGGTGAGGAAAGCCGCCGCGTTTATCAGATCTGCCCCTATTTGCTCGCCTACTTATAAGCAATTTCCGCGAATCGATTTGTTTTAGCTTATGCTTAAGACGTTCGTGTTTACGCTGCTTTTGCATATATTTTCCCCTTATGTTGGTCACGGGCAACTATGAAAAGCAAAAAATTACTTACGTACCAAGCACTCGAGAAAAGTGTCGGTTTTTCCGTTACTAGCTCCTACAACTATAAACTCAGTTCTCTGTTATCGTGTTCAGATGAAAGCACCATACTGAGGCAGAGGCATACCTTCTGCCACATCAGTCGTATCAATGGTATATGGCCCCCGGGCTACAGATGCCCCTAATGTCTGTAAAAACAAATTACTTAAATTAATTTGTTTACTAATTTAATGTCTTGATCCCTGTAAAAAATATATCGTTAGGGAACTGTGGTATGTACTTCAAAAGTGGAAATTGTTTAAAGAGGCAAAACATTTAGAAAAACTGAAGACTCTTGAGTAGGAGAAAAACGTGGCTTATAAACACCATAAATGTTGTAAGCGCATCGCTGCTCTACGGCCAGGGTGTTAGGTCTAATCAAATGGCTACCACACCACCGGATGACGAGACAATGTCATTTTGGCGGCAGGAATAGGCTAGTGGATACTTATCCGGACGTGTATTTTTTGGACTCAGTTAACCCATGCTCACCTATTAAAAGCCTGGTAGGGAAACAGATGATCTATTATACTATAACATTCTTCCCCAGTATCCCCGAAGGAACACCTGATAGACGTAACGATGCGTACATAAACTAACAAGCGTAAGCTGAATCACCCGTATTTAATGCAGGAAACGGAAATAAGTAAACTAAGTAATCAAATGTATAAAAGACTGAACGGTCTGATAGCAGTGTCGCCGCCAGACAGGTAATCTATCGTTACTGAACTTGCTTACTGAAATAAAACGATTCAAACAGAAATATATTCCAGGTACTTGATTTTCATGCTACATTTATTTAAATGGAAGACTTTTCAGTTTAAAATTACCAAGATATGGCAAATATATCTCCTTTTCCTTGAAATAAGAAAGTGGATGAGTCAATTGATATCCTTTTTTAATAAAAGTAACGTAAAATCTTAAATGTCGATGCATTTATCTAAATACAGAGAATTCTTTAACTAATTCGTTTTAACATTTAAGTGTCATCTATATACGAGCATAAAAATATAATATGAATTAACTGTTGTTCGTTAGTCTCACTAAAACTTAAGCACGGCTGAAACGATTTGTGGAAGTCGAGGGAAGATTTAAAAGAAAAAACATGAAAAAATGTAATAAATATAGTAAAAATAACAATCAAATTGTCCGTTGGAAACTAGTCCTATCATAATTTCCATCGGTCGAGAGTCTGAACCCAACTATTCCAAACAGTCGATAGATATTCATGCTCGAAGAAATAAATCATAGGTCACATAATAGAAGTATTATTTAGCCAATCTAAATTCAAGTGGTTTGCGGCCCCACGACAAACACATTTAACTTAAAGCCCAATGTGAGCTTGCCGCTAGGTTGCGCAAACATCTCGAGGTCCCAGCATATGAACGCTTACATAAAATTAATTATTATACAATCCAGTTTGTGCTGTCGTCTGTTAATCCGAACCAGCGGACCGTTGAAGAGGCTGCCCACTCGTTTCTCTGGGGATTTTATCTGCAAATCCGCCATTAACACTTGCGACATTATGATTTTCGTGTCCCAGGCCCGAATGTAACAAACGATAATAAATAATTGTGAATGATATTTCCGTATGCAGCCTTTCGTAATCGATACAAATAAATAAAATTGGAGTGTCTGTATGTAATATTAAGATAACCGCTTTTTACTAAATGTATGTTTACAAGGTACTTGCATATTATACCAAAAATATAATATTTTTTATATTTTTGTCTGTCTGTTTCTACTAGCTAATCTTTGAAACGGCTAGACCGATTTTGATGGGGCTTTCACTGGTAGACAGTTAATGTAATAAGGTACAGCTTAAGCTACTTTTATTTTAGAAATGTATGAAATAAAACAAAAACGCGGCCTACCTACTGCAATAAATTGAATTTACCCTGTAAAACAGATATCTATTATTAATTGCATTTAAAACTATGTACAAAATAATCTCTTCAAATACGAAACACTAAGTAAATTCCATTCAAAAATAATAGTTTATTCCGCTTTTCTCATGAACGCAATTATGGCGGCGAGATCCCGCAAGTCTGCCGCCGGCCTGGCGATAATTGAGATGCAAAATTTATCGAAACTTACGAAGCTGTTAATTATTGGCCCTATTGTCTAGAAAATAACGCTTTCATATAAATGAGGCTCTACCGAGATAAGGGGCTAATTAATGGTGATTTTGCCGAGCGCTTCTTTCTTATATTCTTTGTTTGTTTTCTTTAGATGCGTAAAGTATTTTCGTATTCTGGAAAGAATATAATTATAATTAGATCTCAAATTTCAATAAAACATATTATATAAGTCGTCGCTACATTTGTTCTACAGAGAAAACATTTTGGGAAGTTTTATTGTAAGTATATTTATTGAAGGTTTTATATGAATAAAACCTTATAATTTAAGTGCTAGTTTTCTTCATAATAACGGCAAACAATTTTATATAAACTTTAACTGGCCTTTTACGTTTCGACAATTCTCAAATGTGTTGGACGTTTTTCTGCAAGATACATGTATGACAAGAAATCCGTTAACTGTTGTCTATTTATTATAAAAAATAATTTGTTTATCTTTTATGTCATTATGTACTAAATTCCTCCCGCGCACGCACAAAAGCACGGTTTTAACCCTTTGAGTAGGTAATCCTAAAAAGAAGTATAATAAAAAAGTGTAAACGTCATCAATACTTTATGCAGGCAAACAACGTTCAGTACTTTCACAGAAATATTTCAGCTCAGTTTCAGTACAAATAGTTCTTTTTGTACTGGAAAATATTTCCCGCCATTTTGCTAGTATAGCGCGACCAACCTCAAATTTATCGGAGCCATTGTATTGAAATCGGCCATTGTGAAAGTTAACCATTTAAGTGAACTATTACAGTATCCATCTAAATAGCCAGAGGAAGCTTAAAATAATTAACGATTAAATCGACCAGGGCCGCTGTAAAAAGCGAATTTCCGCCCACCCTCAATTGCCGCCACTCGCCGCCATTAAGAGACGGAATGATGCGTCATTGCTTTAAGAATTTCATCCCTGAAATTTGCTTCAAAATATCAGATGACAAGGGGTTCCGTGAAAAATCGACTTTTCAAATAAGGCCTTACTGTTAGGATCCCTTTTGAGTTTGAGATTACAATTCCTTTCTGTTCTTTGTCTATTTTTATCTATTACTTTTACGTTTTTTTTACTTTTTTTCTATTTTAACTTAGGGATCACTAATTGAATAGTTTAATTATTTAAATTGATAGATTATATGTAAAGTATGCGTATTAACTATATATATTCACGTAAAAACACAATGAAAGCAAATAGTTTTGAACTGAAAATAAAATAAGTTTAATAATTAATTTAAGTGAAGTTTGGTTCTAATACTGACATAATCCTAAAAAACCCAAACGTGTAAAACTGCAAAAAAAAAGACTTCATAAACAATGAAGTTATCCACGAACAGATAAAAAAGCATATCGATCGAGAAAGCTCCTTTTTTTAAATCGGCTAGAAGCTACAAAAAATCGTGTGTCGTATAAATTGGTGCCATAGGTGCGTTTATAAAAACAACACAAGATAAAAACATTGACAACACAACGTATAAGAACGTTTACAAACAAGAGTGTTACCCAAACCCCTTGTTATTCTTCATCGATTTACGATAATATCTCCAGCCAGGAGCTAAGAGCAACCAAACTTTATTTAGCCTTTGTTGACAAGCTCATATTCTGTGTAGGGGGCGCTTAATGCGTGTCGGTATTGCTAACGGGGTTCCAGATAACTAAACTTTACTCTAAAAGGGTACTTTATCGCCCTGAACCCCAACATACTTGATAATATTCACAATATTTTCCCAAGTTTAATTAGATAACAAAATATTCATTTGAGTTTTTAAAATAACAATATTATATTTTTAGTGATAAATTCACAGGAATTATAAGGTTTCTGTTATTATAAATCTTTCTCATGAATTTTTTATTCAAACCCGTAATATATAAATCCTCTTTCTGGGTTATAAAGTTTATTTATACCGTGAAATTGAGAGAAATCGTAACTAGGAACTTTGTAATTTATTTTATTTCAAAGAATTTAAAAGACGAAACATTCCATTCAAAATAATAGTCAAATTCATATTATCAGTGTTCAATCTATGAAGGTCCATCCATCTGGAGATTACATTAACAAATACCTACGATACGTAGTGTTGCTAACTCATTCTATACTTGCTAAACTCTGCGAATTCAGTGGTTAACAAAGTCAAAACAAGCCGCCCTTGCGAGTGAGATAGCCGATTCTTTGACACCGAGTAAGATGTTTAATATTGGGAACAGGACTTCGTTTGAAGTGTAATCTCGAAATAGTACCTTTAGCTTTGTAGTACAATGCTAGCTTTAAAATTTTATTCACATTAACTGAAAATTAAAAATAAAAGTATGAATTTTTTTTTGAGTACAAAAAAATTAAGATATTTCTTTGAGATCGATGACAAACGCAGTGGTATTAAACTGTGTCGCGTATCCTCTTCTCTAAAACTCTGAAATTTGGTTTTAAATAAAAAAACAAACTTAAAAGGAATATACACTGAAAATAAATAATTAAATTATAAATAGTATATATATCCCTTGTGTAACATTCATTACCACTTCTTCCAAATTTTGATTTGTTCAGAAATGTTGCATACGGACGTTGCATATTTTACATACGGAACGATACAGACAGACACTACGTATCTATAAATACACTGTTTATTTATCCGCTCACTCTTAAAAAATACGATAGATTTCGAAACGGTTTTCTGTGTATTATAGATGATTTAGCACATCTTTAACATGTTGCCGTTTCTTCGCCAAAAGTTCTGACTATGTCTAGCCTCTCCGTCGACACTTGAACTTAACGAATTATGTATATCTAAAACTAAAGTAGTTTTATAGTAGTTTACAAAATAAAAATGATAATTAATTCATTTCATTTGACATTCACAACTTCAAAATTAATAATATCTAAACCTACTCTACCAACTAAATGTATTAAAAATAATGTGATTCGCAAATTTGAATCTGCGTCCCCCCAGCGAAGCCAGGACGGATTGTAGTTGTCTAATAGTTTGAAAGTATCCAATCGCATTGAGCGAACAGACTCTCCTGTAATCACGGGTAAAGATAGTGCACCGAGTAACCTAGCCTTGCGGGTTGTTGCAAAATTAGCAAAGTTCACGTTATTATTGGCGTCGAGCTCACAAAGGCTGCCTTTGTCAACGCGTAATTACACCCGCCTCTAACGCGGGAACACCAACAACTCAACATTTATATAAGTTTTACATCATTATACGAGCTAATACGCGGCGATTTTAAAACGTACTCGTCTGTCTGTTAAACATCGATTATATTGGCGACGTAGTGTTATTCTATCTTAAAAGCTTGTATATTGGATTACTGACCAATCAGTTTACCATAAAAAATATATACAATAAGATATTGTAATGTTCACCGTGTTGTTCCGGGTCCCCTATGTAGAATCCGTTTGCAGGTTGTAAGAGGCGAGCATAGGTTGACTAAGCCATTACCAACAAAGTGCTGTACAGCAACTCGTCCGGGTAGGTACCCACCGCCTTCACTAATCTTACCGCCTTAAGACAATATCGTGTTTTGTTCCGGACCAGGCACGGTTAGCGGTAGACTTCACTTTGAGCACCCAGCCACAGGACAGCGACTCACGACATCTATAAAAGAGCCGTATGTTTGCTCATTGCCTTAGTGCTAAAAAAAATAATGAACTCTTTCTTTGTATGCAACCTTATGTCAAGCAACGTTATAAATAATAAAACAAAAGGTTTTCTAATTATTAATAACCAATAATAACAATAGTAAGTGATATATTTAGGTACTGCCCTTCCACACGTCACAATATATCGCTATATATATGTTTGTATGTAAAACAGTCCGTTACCTATTTATAAGTGACGTCATAATATAGTAATCACTCCCTGGCTATAAAACTGTGATCTCTTATAATGTAAGATATGATGTCACCCGATGACCTCGATCTATATTGCCATATTTCCAAATTCCAATTAATAGTTTTCTTTCGACAAACGCCCTACGGTTGTCCAATTTGTCTTTATTGACAATTTAATCCGACAATCCTTATACCTAATTGGAGATGCCTTCATCTTGGCAAAGCGAAATACCCTTGGAAATATCTAAGTTGACAGGAGACTCCATGTCAAAAACGGTCTCGTTAATTTAGACAAAGTTCCAAATACGGAAGGTCCACTAACAATCGGGCAACTTCGTCTCCGACAAAACTACAATTTGCAAGCCACAAATTACACATCTTTGAGTCAAGCCGAAGTGTGACGGAAATGGCCGAAGTCGCTTCGTTAGGGCTCGGATTGGGCCCATTGTCTCGTGTTTAATTGGAGCTGGACAATAGGAAATGACGCGACGTAATCGTCCCTAAATACTTGCAGTTACGGCTTTGGATGCTGAAATCGCTTTATTTCAAGTGCCACGTTAACGCTTTTTTATTTAATCAACGCATTTGTTTCCCTCGTAAATATTTAAACAAATTATCATCGCATTTATCCCCGCATGGGGAGGTAAATGTGCAATTAGTACACAAACAATTTTAATTCAATTTGCTTGCTAAAAATGTAGTGCCTAAAAGTGTTATATATTTCAATCGACAGACTTGGTTATAAAAAGATACAATGACGGTAGTTCAAAATAATTATAAACATACTAGCTGACCCGGTAAACTTCGTTTCACTGTATACATGAACATCAATCAAACGTTTGACAGATAAGAACAATTTGTTTGGGAAAATCAAATTGTCGTTTTTAGTATTTTCCTTCTAATTTTGTTATATTTCCTCATCGTTTAAACCTTCTCTGGACTTCCACGAAAATTTCAAGAAAAATAGCCAAATCTTTTCAGCCGTTCTCGAGTTTTAGCGATACTAACGAACGGATTTTTATGTTTTCGTCTGTCTGTCTGTCTCTTTATACCTGCTGATCTAATTTTGATAGGACTTTCACTGGCAATAAGCTGATGTAATAAGGAGTAGCTTAGACTACTTTTATTTAGTTAAATTCGAATGCGGATGAAGTCGCGGGCACATCTAGTACATACTCTAAATTAGTGCGTGTGTTTTCGTGTGTTCCTGCCAAAAAACCTTGAAATAATTATTTTTTTTACAATTTAAAGAAAAAAAATTATCTTACTTTTAATTTTCATTTACGAACAATTAAAATCACCGGTGCAATTTTCACCAGTCGAAATTATTCACACGAAACCAGCCAGCAATATATTTACGGAATACTGTGGAGTTTATTTGTCCGCTCCCCATAAAACCACCCAAGTCGAATGTTTCCAGTACTAAAAACAAATATCTTTATTTTTAATGTTTTCTAAAGTGCACGTAAATCGTTTTACGCTCAGATTACTGCCGCCCAAATGAGGCGTCTCGAATGAAGGATTAATTCTGTTGACGCGCTTTTTATACGATCATTATTTTCACGCGATGGGTTTTATACTTATTCCTAGTTTATAACGGCGTGACGGGAATTGCGTCGCTTAGCACTCAAACCAATATTAATTACTCAAAAGCACTAGTTATTTAATACGAAGCGAACCGACGCTCTTAAGGAACAACTACAAGAACATTATGATTATGATGATGATGACTTGTTATTTATTACTGGGGGAAAGATATTTATTATATTGGTTACAAGGTGTATGCAAATTTGCCCGGGTATTCCAGTTTACCTCTTCTCGTGGACGTAGGTATATGAGTTATCAGAATTAAAAGTAGCCAGTTTCCTTCTCCAATATCTAAATAATTAAAATTGGTTCTGCCGTTTTAATTGTAAAGTATCAAAAATAAACATGTAATTTCGCATTTATAATTCTATTATGGATTTCATATTAAGTAAATAATAAATAAATAAATATTACTGGACAAATTACACAAATTGATCTAACCCCAAAGTAAGCAAATTATATGCT
>DVZL01003301.1:0-14150 GCA_018236625.1 Lasaia peninsularis
TTACCTCACAATCGAGATGTAAAGCAGAGTAGTTAGCTCGGGTGTAAGCATCAATTGCACCCTCGAACTATAGTCGCGCTCACTGCGCTCGTGCGCCTAAATATCTCGGGCTGCAATTGATGCCTTACAGCCCTTGGCCACTAATCTACTATTGTTTCTTAACAATTACTAGGAAATAAACTTTGACAACATACACTAGTGTATATAATATATTATAACATAATTATTATTTTACTTTATAAAAATATTACAGAAAATAAAGTGCTGAGTACAAAAGGTCTTATTGACGATGTACCGGAAGAATATCTTAGTTTTAAAGAGAAATATCAGAACACTGTGCGTAAAGCAGTCCTTATGTATAGGACACTACAAGCGGTGGAGGATAAAAACAAGACTTTCGAGGAGAAGGCGACGTAAGTATATCTTACTTTCATTAACTAGAACATAAGTACGTTCATATTTGTAAGCGGAGAAATATAGAAACCAAGTTAAAAAAAATTTTTGGCTTTATTGTCAATCAGTCCGTTTTTCTCTGTCTTAGTTTTTCCCTTGTATAGAATCCAATGATATTGGAGTCGGCTACCTAATCTAGGGGATTTAATACTGGCACCAGTTTTTATTTACACAAAGAGACTGCCATCTGACCTTTACAACACAGAAGGGAAACCAGGCCTAAACACAGATTAGATCAAATTTCAATTACTTACATGAATTTGGATTCTTTCACTATTAAGAGCACTCAGAATAAGTCAAAAAAAAACTTATTGATACATGGCCATTGTTCGAACCTGGACTACTGGAATTGAAGCCTGAACTTTAACCACTAGATCACCGATCGACCGGCTCCAATTTCTGATTTGCACTAAACATAAAAACAAAGTCATAATAATGTAGTCATGTAACATTACTTGCACGCACACTAATAGATACGTAATTTATAATTACGACATGTATCAATGAACACAATCAACGAAATCCAGCCACTAAACTGTACAGTACAACTGTAAACCGAATTCTTGCTGTGTCTTCCACTATTTAGACTAGTTTGATTTATCCTGATCACTTCAAATATCTCATTTGTAAAAGAACTGAACTCCGAATAGTTAGTCCTATTTATAGAAAAAAATAATAACATAGACTAGGTACTCTAAAAATGTGTAGTATATTATGTACTAAGTATATAACAATTAATGGATATCATAGAAAGTGATATCATAGAAGTGACAAATGAGTAAATTCCTACAAACTTAACTGATAAAGTAAACAATAGAATTGAACACCCATAACAAATTCAAATCACTCAAAAAAGGAACCTATTTTAATTTCATAAGATACACACATGATGTTTTCATTGGTGTTTAATTCTATTGTTTACTATAGCAGTTAAGTTTGTAGGAATTTACTTATTTGTCAAATACTTTGTACTTTTAGGTCAATGTTTCGAAATTCCATACCAGCAGCAGTGTTCAAAGAAAATTCTCCATTCATGCTCCACTTCTCCATGTTTATACCAACCATCATGGGCCAAGCTGATGATAAACAAAAGGAATATTGGTTAAAACGAGCACTGAATATGGAAATTATTGGAACTTACGCTCAGGTGACAATCAATATTAAAATTGAAATATTATTAATGTTTTATATAATTTGTCATCGTTGACGCTTGATAAAACTTCCAACCACTCATATTTTAAATGAAAAACACATGTAGGTACTTTTTATGTTTGTGTAAAAAATATAAAGCTTAACACTCTGGAAGTTTTAAAGATAAATGACCAACTAAAGTGAAATGCAAGCTCCCTTTGAACATTTTTGGGTAATTTGATTTTATGTAATTGCAAAGTATTGCTTTCTTTTTTCTGTTAGTATGATTATTATGATAGGATGAGTTTATATTGAGAAATGTCTATTAAGAAAAATGAAAAGATCTATTTAATCTATGATTTTTTCAAATTCCTATAAACAGATGATATTTGAAAACAGAGATAAAATATATAATGTTTGATAAACGAAAGTCATACACATTTACACTTAGAATTTTATCATATAAGCACCAGTTATAAAGATTACACACTAGGTACTAATACTTCAATGCGAACTTTGTACATACTATGTTCATATTTAACTTATTTTATTATAAATATGATAAGGTTGTGATAAGATACAATGGCCACCTTTGGAGTTGTTTTGACAACATAATAAATACTATGTTTGAGAAAAATAATATTATGTATGTTGTATAATAAATATGAAAGGTTTTAAATAACTATTGATGGATGGTTTTTGTTACTCTTTCACGAAAAATTGAAAGAGATTTCGAACGACGAAATGATCTGTTCATTTTCAATCCAACTTTAATTTTGTTAATTTTATAATCTACTTCAAATAATAAACCCTAAAATATGTACGTCCTTTTTTCTCCCATGGATAAGTCAAACTTTGAATTGAGCGCGCCTCAGGTATTTGGGTTGTTTTTTCTATATTTTCATTAAAACCCAGATGTCTTTAAAGAAAATAGAAAGAAAAACTATTCAAAATCTTCCCATACAAACTGTTCTAAGTCAAAATTAGGCGAGTTTCCTGAGTCAGCTAGTAAATATTTTTTTCTTGTAATAATTTCTGTTTTGTTGCACTTTTGTAAAATTCTGCTGCAAAGTCTATTTTAAGATTTCAATGCCAATAGAACCAATAGTTTTTATAAAATGCGATTAAAAACAGACATCAAAACCAACAAAGATACAAAAGGTTTTGAGATTTGGAATTTATTAGTAATATTGTTGCTCCTAGAAAAAGGAATACGATTATATAATATATATTTTTTATTTTCGTAGACAGAACTTGGTCATGGTACGTTTATTCGAGGATTAGAAACACAAGCCACTTATGATGTGGAGAGAGAAGAATTTGTTCTACATAGCCCAAAGCTGACTGCTTACAAATGGTGGCCTGGAGGGTGTAAGTACTACAATATGTATGGCATACATCTTGCTAGATTTAGTGCAATTATAACATTTGAAATTTTTTAACTATCAACTAGTTTGTCCTGTTTCCTACCACAGAATGTTTGGCCACTCCAATGGTGGATAAATACAGCCCTTAGGCAATATATTATATAGTTTTTGTTAAATGTTAATCTTTTCTATTATTGCATAATATTATGATTTTGTTGATTTGCATTTGTAGGCAATTTGCAATAGCTGCTATGAACAAATAGGTACATGATAAAATATTTAAAAAAGGAGAATTATTTAATATCATCCTTCTTTACTTTTAAGACTTTACCGCAATGCGTGCAATGGACATTTATCTTCGGTTTTGCAATATTGTTGACCATAATTTCATCACATAAATAAATTAAACCGTTGAAAAAGACATATTATAACATAAATAGGTATACATTGATTTCCAATACTGCTCATTTCATTATTTCAGTGGGTCATACTTCAAATTATTGCATAGTAATGGCAAATCTATTTGTAAAAGGAAAAAGCTGTGGAATCCAGCCCTTTTTAGTGCAAGTAAGGGATGAGGAAACTCACATGCCTCTGTCTGGAATTAAGATAGGCGAAATCGGCGTGAAGCTTGGATTCAATACGGTTAACAATGGGTTCCTTGGCTTCGAACACCACAGGATACCCAGAGACAGAATGTTGATGAAAAACGCCCAAGTATTAAAGGTACTTACCTATTTTCTTAACACAGTTTTACAGTTTCTTTCGTCAACATAATGTAAAATTTACTATCATTGATTGTTTTGAACTAGGTTTCGGTACTGAAATTACCTTTAAACTGAACACTTTTAGTATTAAGTATTACAAGACAGTAACAAAATTAAATAATAATAGAAAATCTGTTCAAAACAGATATTGAATAATTTGGCTTGCTTGATCAGGTCACTATTTGACGGCAAAGTCAGTGCTCGCCAATGTTGTGTTCTAGTTAGGAGGATACGGTGCTGTGGAAATTTACAAAATATGAGATTCAAATTGGCAACATATTACTAATATCTTCATCTTCCGCCTCGTTGGCCGAGGGTAGGTAGTGTTGTTCACTAGCGTGCACGCCTAGCGCCACCGACCAAGCACGAGGCTCGGGTTTGTGTGATGAACATAGATGTCTGTATTTACGGGTTTGGGTGTTTATTAAATTTATTCTTATATATATTTAAGTATTTCTATGTATTAATATCGTTGTCTAATATCCATAACACAAGCATTTAATTTGCTTACTTTGAGGTTAGATCAATTTGTGTAATTTGTCCAGTAATATTAATATTATATTATTATTAATAATATTTCTTACCCTCATCAAATATTCCTGCTTCATATACATAAAAAAATGTTATACTAAAGTTGCGGCTCATAGAACTTACAAATAAAGTAAAATAAATAAATATTGTCATTCCCATATCCCTTGTACACAAATTATCATACAATTTTATAGAAAAAAGAGGAAAAAATACATACTTTAACGGTACAAATCCGCAAAACAAAATAGCCAAATGGTGGCGCTAAATTATTTGTATAGTGATTGCTACATTACTTACATTGAACTACATAAGCAATGCTGTGTAGTTTTATGTTATTTGACACAGCGACCAATCGCGTTTCTATCGCGGATTGCTAATTTTTATGACACTTGTGATAATCCTAATAAATTAATTTTGTAATAATAATAACGGATCGGGGGTGCACATTATCTCTGCCTCTACCCTTTCGGGGATATTAGCGTATTTTACTTTTTACTTTGTAATATGTAAACGTTGATTTTTCCAGGATGGTACATTCAAAGCAGCACAAAACAGTAAACTGGCGTACGGGACGATGGTGTACGTCAGGGTTATAATCGTAAATACGTCGGCCATGTACCTGTCGAGGGCCATCACCATCGCCACACGCTACTCCGCCGTCAGGAGACAGTCGCATATCAACCCTAAGTAAGATTATACATCATCGTTTGATACATGCAAGGCGGCGCTGAAAAGGGTGACCTTATGTAAATAAATACTCCATGATTTTGAACCAAAGAAAACACGGAAGTAACCTATTATTAAAACTCTGTCCAGGCTGTATCTAAGGAACCGTGATAGCTGGACAGTTGAATCATTCACAGATTATGTGTTTCTTTTGCCGTTATATAAAAAAAATTATAGATAATGTACGAATCCATTCGTGCGCGAATGCAACTCATACATTGTTGGTTGTTTTATCTTTTGTTTAAAAGCTGTTGCTTCCTGTGTGTTCATTTTATTTTAAATTTTGTACATTTTTAAGACGTTAAATGAAGTTGAACTTTTTTTGTTGAACTCGTAAAAAAAGGTAAATTCGGTTGTTTGCCGTTTGACAATGTTTAAATTATTTTTTTATTACATAAACTGAAACAGATACAGTCTTCCTAATGGTTATAAGTAGAGTAAAAACTTTATAGTGCTTTATAAATCTGTGATTTTAACAGTTTCTTACGCAGAATTATGTTTTCTTTTGTTCTATTCTGTTACGAAATACCCAGACATATGTGCTATTTTATTAGAAGTTTCAAAATTGATTTCTCAAATTTTGTCCACACTAATATTAAAGAGAAACAATTTGTATTTTACAGTCTTTGTGACAAATAAACTTAAAAATTACTGATCGGATTCCAAAAATTATTTCCCCATTAGAGTGCTATGTTATCACTGAGTTACAAAGGCTATATTAATAACTTAAAAAAACAGGGATCTTTATTTCGACTATTTAACCCTAGAAGTAAAAAACAGTACTGTAAATGTTCTGTAAGAACGTTTGATGATAAACTAGGATTTTGCCTGGTTTCCATTTTAGGTTTTTAGAACTCAGATGGCAGGTTGCTCTGTATTCTCTTCAAATCCCCTGGATTCTGTAGCCAAACCTGATATAATTAATAAGTTTAGAACGAAGAAATTGTTCTGAAATCTAGATTGCAATCCGTTGTTCATTCCAGCGAACCCGAAGTCCAAGTGATAGACTATGTAACGCAACAGCACAAACTATTTATTGGAATCGCAACAAGCTACGCATACTCATTAACTGCATTTTGGATTTGGGACTTATATAATAAGTTTACTAAAGAAATCGGTGCGGGAAATTTGAACCAACTTCAAGAGGTAATGGCATTATTTTTTTTAGTTATCATATTGAAATATAACTTTTTTTAATCAATGTTGGATATGATTCATTGCTTGATATTGTCATTTTTTTGGTTTTTATTTTAAAGTAAAACTTAATTTCAAATTTAAAAAGAGCATAAAATGATGATGGTGGAAAATGTTGGTACCTGATTTAAATTATAAATGGTTTAATTTTAGATAACTAATTTAATCCTTTTCTCTCCTCCAGTGGCCCATTCTAATGTACTATATTTAAGGCAATAATTATTTGACTTGATTGCAATGTTGACCTTAGGGTTAGTGCATTAAGTACATGACGGCAATCAATAACAAAAAACAGTAACTACTATTTTTTCGTTATAGTACAACGCATTTTACTTTGTAACTTAGTACAATATTCAAAAGTAGTTTAATAGAAAAGATGTAGATGGCGATGTGGTAAATCGATAAATTTGTCATTTAGGTACAAATAAGCAGTATACCTATATGAAGCCTCATGTACTGTAAAGTCGGAAAGTAGTAGTTTTATATTAATTGAGAAAAGTATAATTTTTGTCCCCTCTCTGTAGGAATGTGATAGACTGAGATCAAAAAAATCTCATAACATCAGCTGTTTATCAGTGAGAGTGCCTGGATTTAATCAGTCTTTCCATTGCAAATATTACATTACACAAATATGTATTTAGAAAAAAGCGGTTACTTTACTATTACATACGGACACTCTAATTTTATTTATTTATATAGATGTCACATATATATAATTTAATTTGTAGCTGCACGTGCTAGCATGTTCGTTGAAGGTGTTGAGCTCGTCGGAGTGCGCGGCGCTCATCGACAAGTGCCGGCTGGCGTGCGGCGGCCACGGGTACATGCTGTCCTCCAACCTGCCGCAGCTGTACAGCTCGTGCACGGCCGCCTGCACCTACGAGGGGGAGAACACTGTGCTGCTGCTGCAGGCGGCCAGGTATTATATCGCACGGGGCGAGGCTAACTTGATGTTACTTCCTTGACTATCTAATCTAGGATATTTGCTGAGGGTGACAGTTTTAACTCTGATCGACTGCCATTTGAAGCCTACAAACCAGACAGAACACCAGACTCGATCCCAACGTCAAGTTATTTAGGAAATTAATTAACTAAATTAATGTCGCTACTTTTAAGTAATTAACTGACTTAGAAATCGGAGCGTACCAATGGAGTTATGGCAGCAGAGATGTGTAAGGATCTGGTAGTTGCTATCGTTCCAAGTGGACAGTTATGTTTTGTGTGTCACAAGACATTATGTATGAATATATATTACCCTTAATATTATACTTGTTTATTAATACCATAATTGCCTAATCTATGCTTAAGTCTTGGAGTAAAGTTATTCTGTAAATAGTTTATTAATAAGGCGATAAAAGTTTAAGCGTTACGTTATACCTATAGGCATTATTTTCGTATTTTGGACAAACTTTCATTTCATAAACAGTACTTAAAAAAATATTAGTTTTAAAAATATTTCTTTCATTACTACTTATTATAGGACATACTACTATCAAATATGTAGTAGTATGAATACGAACTTACCCACACCGCTGCGGTTGCTTTATGCTAGACTCTACTAAATAACAATTGTTTTAGGTATCCAATGAAAATACAATTTAATCCTTACTTGTCTATAATGTTATTTTGTTCCTATAAATACATATTTGGATTTTGTGTAGAACTTGGTACTCATTAGATCTTTATTCGTTTTGCGGCGAAGCCCATAACCAATCATAACTTTTATATTGAACTTTTTTTACATTTATCATTTTGGTGTTATATTATTACTTCTTGTTAAAAAACTACGCAGGCATTGAGATTTAAAAGTATGGAACCATACTGGCCCTCTGGAAGCGGGTTAGGTTTTAATCTTGTCAGACAGTGAAAAATTTACAACTATTGGAGCTTCATTTCTTTACCGTTTAAGCTAGCTTCCTGATTTTTTTATATATTATAGCAGTAAATAAACACACGTTGTTTCAAGTGTTTACGTTAAATATGTTTTAAGTTATGGAGGGATCAAACATGGCCCCAAGTGCACTCGCCGCTAGACAGCTAGTTCTTTTACTTGAACTTGGCTTGACACAGTACCGCGTGTCTAGATATGTTAACAGCTTATATCTGGTAATATCTTTACGTCTCGTTTGCAGATCCTTGATAAAGGCTTGGGATCTAGTATCAAAAGGTCAACAGTTGAGCGCGTCTATGGCTTATTTGGCTGATAATACACCAACACCAAGTTGGCACAGTTCTGTCGGAGGAATCATCACGAGTTTCCAAAGAGTCACCATCGGGTAAGTAACAAAAAGGTAAAGTTAATTTGTACGGAAGTGCCTAATGTAAAGCTTTCCTTCTTGATTATTTAAGAGTTTTTGTGGCCAGATAGATTATTTTAAGTTGCGAGAAAAGACTCAAGCACAAGTACAAAAATGTTATCAATAAACTTCAGTTTCACAAAAGGTTATGTTTTAGTAAATTGTCCACGAGCGCCTCCAGCCTCAAGAAGTACCTCGCCACCGGTCTGGCTCCAGAAGATACCTGGAACAAAGCCTCAGTTCAGCTTATAGCCGCTGCTGAAGTAAGTCGCTAACTTGCAAAAATAAACTTACCACAATTATTTTATATACTTCGTGTAACCTGAAGATTATCTGTTTTATAAAAAGTAGGGAAACTAGACCGATTGCTTTATTCGCCATCTTGATTTAAAAGGTTTTTTTATAACAGATAGCTTAACCAAGTGACCCTCAACTTACTAACTCACTGAAAGTGAAGAAGGGGTCAAAGGAGCATCCTCAAGCCACTTAAATTGTCTGGAAATACCTTCCCATGAAGAGAGTTACAACCCTTGGCCGTTCTAATAATAAAGGAGGAAGCAAATCTTTTTGTTCGTGTGAAAGCGATATCAACCAAATTAGGGTGATACCCCGCAGTACGCTTCCAGTTACGGTTAAGAAATGGAGCTGGTGGAGCTAAATTGTGTAAAGTTCCTGGGCACACTCACCAAAGTGCATCCTGTAAAAACCGAAAGACTGCGACGGTGTTCAAATTTAAACAATTTTGTTCTGAAGAATTGCGAGTATTCGGTTAGTCTTTCAGAACGCCGATCTATTAAATATATTTATTTTTTGTCTCTTGAATAACTCGTTTATGTTTAATTTTACACGAACATTTTTTTGTAAATCCAATATTTGTAAATCTTAGACCATTTTTTGAGCTACTTCGATTTGGCTGTGATATGAACGGTGGGAAGTCTGTCGCCACACCGGACACAAATCCAACCTCGGGCAAGGTTTTGTCTTTCAGACAACAAGTTGCCTTACTCGGAAATCGAACTCGGGACCTCGTGCGTCAAAGTCGAACGCCGCATACGTTCTACCACCTCTTATCCTTTATCTTTATCTTATTGTATATTAAACATATATATTTTTATATCTATTATTTTGTTTTAAAATATCGACTACGCCGCCGGTGAAAATCTCGAAAAAATGGGTCCAGCTGTTTCAGAGATTAGTGGGTACAAAGAGACAGACAAGAAATTCTAAAAAAAATTTATTTTGAGATAGGTACCTATGTACTTTGTAAACATGCATGTAGTAAAAAGTAGTTATTTTAATATTAAATACAGACACTCCAATTGTATTTATTTGTATAGATAACTGTTACACTGTTTTTTTCCCCAGGCACACGCCCGTGTAGTTGTATTATCCGCTTTTAAGTCGGAAGTGGAGAAAAAGTCAGCTGGTTCATCATCCGCCTTGAGAAGCGTACTGCAATCGTTAGTAGAACTCTACGCCGTGTACTGGGCGCTGGAGAAAACAGGAGACCTTTTACTTGTGAGTTTTATTATACCTATCGTTGAAAGAAAATTATGTTGCCAGACACCAAAGATGATAATGATGCGAAACCTAAATCACGCTGGAGTGAAATACTTAACTATTACTACTACTATTATAAACGCTATTATAAACCCGAAAGTTTGTAAGTGAATGCGTTCCGATCCGGTAGTAAATTTTACTCTTTATCGTAGTAGTAATACTACTACTATTATAAACCCGAAAGTTTGTGAGTGCGTTCCGATGCGGTAGTAAATTTTACTCTTTATCGTAGTAGTAATACTACTACTATTATAAACTCGAAAGTTTGTTAGTGAGTGCATTCCGATCTGGTAGTAAATTTTACTCTTTCACGAAAAAACTATTAGACAGATTTGAATGGAACTTTCCAGTAACAGCTTATACAACAGAATAAACACATAGGTTACTTTTTGAACCACTCAACATCATAACATTAAAGAGATACTCTTTAATGTTTTTACGCAATAAGTATTATCAGTCGGTAAAAAATCTACTCTTTGAAATTTACCAATGTTCTTAAAATAACTCGCGCGGGCGAAGCCGCGGGCGTAAAGCTAGTAGAATATATAAGATAACCGCCGGCGCAACTCCAAACAATGACGAGCACTAAAGTTTACCAACAATTAAGGTTTATGGGACTACGGACTTATCATCACACAATAAGGAATATACATGTTTTTTATCTGAAAAAATATAATACTTGCAAAATAGTGATAAATAAGCTAAAAATATATCCATGCGTTTGGCAAATATATCAATGGCCTTGCGTTTTCAAAATTTGTGATTGCGAATTTCAAAAATACTACTTTTAAAGAATTAATTTTATTAATAAAAAGGCAAAAATATTTATGTGGTATGTCGTTCACGTATAATTTAGATTACACGTTATTCTTTTGGGCCATATCTAAATCACATGCACATTGCCTATTCCTCCCAGCAGCTCTATTCATTTATAAGTAAACCATGTTTCACACATAGTCGATTTGCTTTATTATGAAACATATTATTTATTATCCTTAATGGATAACTGTAATTTTAATTATTATATGAAACAGTTTAATACGGTGTTTACGTTTGCGATAAGGTGTGGGTACAGTTGTGAGGTTAATGGTCTGTGATGAGCCACAAAAAATATCAACGATTGATAAATTTATTGTAACAGATCTGTTCAACTTGGGGCCCGCACTCAATGTTTTTCTAAATACATTAGACATAGAATAGAAATCGTTTATCCTCAGAAAATAAACTGTACAAAGTAAAACCGTTTTGCCTTATGACTGTAACATCCCTACTAATATTATAAATGCGAAAGTAACTCTGTCTGTTTGTCTGTTACGCTTTCACGCCTAAACCACTAAACCGATTTTGTTGAAATTTAGTACAGAGATAGAGTTGACCTTGAGGAAGTATATAGGCTACTTTTTAACCGGCTACATTAAAAAGAGAGTATGTTTTACGCAATAAGTATTATAAGTCGGAAATATGTCTTAAAGTTGTCTGTAATTCACGCGGGCAAAGCCGCGGGCGGAAAGCTAGTATTTTATATAAATTGCGTATTATCTCCAGAAAAAGCATCACTGACTCAGTATAAACGTAGGGGGATTGCAACACTGGTTTTTTGTCAGCGCCTTAACATGATTACAATAATGTTTATACAAGTAGTTAGTTAGTACAACAGTTTTAAAGTGTAAACGAATAATTAATTACTGTCGTCAACTTATACGTACTTACTTACTTATACGTACGGCAATATAATATTTCTTTTTTTTAATAAACATTTAGAAGTGTTTACAAATAATTAATTACTGTCGGCGACTTATACGTACTAACTTATACGTATGGCAATATAATATTTCTTTTTTTTAATAAATATTTAGAAGTGTAAACAAATAATTAATTACTGTCGGCGACTTATACCTACTTACTTACTTATACGTACGGTAATATAACATTTCTTTTTTTAAATAAATATTTAGGATATATTCGTTAGACACAACGAAATAAACTATTTATACGCACTTTTCGAAAATTAGGTAAAAAATAAAGTGTCTTCGTTTTCATATCTTTTTTCTTTTGTTTATAAAATCTTTTATCTTATGCACCTATTCAATTATAGCTAAGACTTTACAATGTGGCATAATTTTTGTACAACTTTTATAGTTAACACTTGTATATAAGTGTTTATATTTTGAATTTTGTAAACAGATTCACGTTTCTTTGTTTATGAATATGTGTCAGTTTTTCATTATAATGCCACAAGTTGAAAAGCGACCCCATACAAAAAGTTGGTAATCAATAGATCACCTTGATAAATAGTCAATCAGTCTCAACGCGTGAATGAATACATTTAATCACTATATCAAAGCAGATGGTGTCAGATGGTCTTCGGTGACCCCCAACCTGACCTGTGTAGCGGTTTTGATTGACCGTTTAGACACCATTCGTTTTTATAACGCTATTTTTAAATTATATTAACTATAAAGCGGAAACATTTGTTTTTATAAACAGATTTTTTTATATTTTCTATTGATATGTGAATACGGCTTTCCTGATGCTAAGGGACTATCGTGTCCCATAAATACCATATGATTTATAGGTGTAACACTATCCTATCACTGGGATGTTAGGTCTAATGTACGCGTCTTCTATCTACCCTACCGAAATGGAATACATTGTCATTATTGCAACAGGAATAAGTAGATCGCTATCCGGACAAGTTGTTCCACAGCTACCACTAGTGGTCTTGTTAGTTGCATTATATAAGCTATGCTCTCCTCTTACGCGGTGTCTGGTTGGGAGGCAATTGGTCTACTCTACACGGCTAGAGACCCGGACCAACACAGAGTATCGTGTATGTAGACGCGTAGTTAGTCACGAATTAGATTTGTTTTTTAATAATTAGCAATACTGCGGCATTGCTAATTATGAACATTTATTTTAGTTAATTATTATCATAGTCTCTGTTTTTTCCACTGCTAACTGTAATAATTCCTAACTAGTTGCAACTACGTAATTTGAATGTAAGTACATATTGACTTCAAACATTTTTTATTACTTGAACGCGGGGCTCCTCATGGTAAGAGACAATCGTAGCATATAGATACCTCAGATGTTATACATATATTTTCCTGTGGTTGGAATGTTAGGCCTAATGTGCCCATCTACCGGTTACCGTTCTCTTCAGATCAGTATGAAGGTTCACCACAACTGCTAAATTTGGGCAATATCCGGAATCTTATATTTTTTTATTTCAGTACACAAAAATATCTGCCAAAGATGTTCATGCATTACAAAAGCGATATGAAGATTTACTGGAAACAATAAGACCGAATGCAGTTGGTTTGGTCGACGCTTTCGATTTTCGGGACGAGGTTTGTATTTTCGCTTCTTATATTGGCGTTTTAAGATTATAATTTCTAGGTTTTACCTCGGGAGATTTTTATCCAGGTATTTTTGGATAATTATTCCAACAATAAAGCACATAAATTAGTAGCACTAGATACACATGCTGTAACATGGTTGGTCCTTTGTCTATTTTTAAAATGGACGGATTTCTTGAACATAATAAATATACCTACGTAGCATAAATGCCTATTTTGTAAGTTTAACGACTACAATTATTTTCAAATCTGACTAGAAACATGGCAGGAACCAACATCAGAGCGGGATGAATGAGTATGGAACGAATCTTGACAAGTTGTTGCAGTTGCTTTAACTCTGTCATAGTTACAGTATTGACTTTAACCAACCTGAGCTGTTCCTAAAATAAGCAAATAGTTTATGATGTTAATCTTCTTCGTCTTAGCCTTATCCTAGAAAAGGTCTCTGTATCAGATGATATCGGAGTCGGTTACCAAATCTAAGGTATATGACAAAGGCACCAGTTTTACAGCGACTACCGTCTGACCTCGTAGCCGAGAAGGAAAACCGGACCAAAACCTAGATTAGGTCGAATTCGAATACACGAATTTCCTCATGATGTTTTCCTTCACCGTAAGAGCATTCACAAATTAGCTCAGTTTTAATTAGTTTTAAAAAGATTAAACGTTGACTAAATATGTCCAGGTGTTGAACTCCACCCTGGGGTCGTACGACGGTCGCGCGTACGAGCGTCTCATGGAGGAAGCCATGAAGAGTCCCCTCAA